>VUQK01032100.1:2340-16724 GCA_015106715.1 Bujurquina vittata
GCACACAAACTCATGAAAAAGACTTGCACATGGAAGCGATTGCAGCAAACAATATTTTTATGGTTAATAAACTCTGGATGGTGCACCACTTTAATTACTTTTTCGCAATGCATCGACCATCGACTACAGATATACATGATCTGGTCCTTAGCAGGTCTTAAAATTGGCTAAATACAACACGTGGTTCAGTATTGTGGAAAGATCTTGCAATTTTTTTTTTTGCTAGTAAAATGGGAAATTGATGCAATTATTTACTGAAACATGTGCAAACATATATGGACAGAGTTTGTACATTTCTAATGAACCTGAAAGTATGTGATATGATCACCTTCATTCAACACAGCATGAACCTTCTTAGCCAAGCCTTCTTTCATTTCTTTAAGTAGTCTTCAGGAATAGTTCTCCAGACATTCTTCTTTGGGTGTTGGCTGCCTTCTGTTCTCTGTAAAGATGATCCCACACCTCTTTAATATAAAATGTCTTAAATGTTGAGCTCAGGGAAGGCTAATCCATGACTGTTGGTGTTCATTGGGTATTTTTTTTTCTGTACTGGCAGTGTGTTTGGGATCATTGTCATGCTGAAAAATGAAGCTATTGCCAATCGGATGCTTTCCAGATGGAATTACATGGTGGAATCTGACAGTACTCTTCTGTATTCATTACTCCATCAATTTTGACAGATGTCCAACATCACTGTCTGGAATGCAGCTCCAAACCATGACTGATGAAAAACCATGAACTGTGTTTTACAGATGGCTGTAAATACTCACCTTCTTGCCTGGCCTCCTTTGCTTTGATTTGAACCAACAATTCAAATTTAGATTCGTCACTCCACTGATTTTAAGTCCAGTTCTTGTGTACTTTGGGATATCGCAGCCTTTTCTCCCTGTTTCCCTCCCTTAAGAATGGCTTCTTGACAGTCACCCTTCAACTGAGATGAAGCTTCCTCAAACAATAGATGGATCAACTGAAGGCCCAGATGTATGTCCTGTGCCAGGTTATTGGATTTTTTTCCAATTTCTTAAGGGCACAACTACCTACTACTGTAGGTAGTTTCTTTTAGACCTTCAACTTCTTCTTCTGTACTCCGCTTGTGCAGTGTGCAGTCTGACTCCTTAGAAGCAACATGTAAAGAAATTTTGAAATCAAGACTTTTACACAATTTCTTGAAATTCATTTAAAGGTTGATCTTTATTTTATAGAGCGTATTCATGCTTTTAAAATAGAAATTAACAATTTTCATGATCCATATCCCCATTTGTGTCATATCTATTACTTGTGAGTCACAGAAAAAGAGTCTGCAGGTTTTCCTTGCAATCAAGTGCTACAGCAGCTGATTTTACCGAGTATCACCTTCAGAGAAGAAGTAATCAGTGAAATGAAAGTGAGTGTGGCTGCCATATGTACATTCAGACTCTTTTGTCACAGTGGTTAGAACGTGTTTATGGATCCAAATCGGTGAAAGCATAAAGGGGGAAGACACCGAAATCTGAGAAATGTCAAATAATGACTCAAAAAAAGGCAGACATCAGGGACAGGTGTAACAAGCCACAGGTGAACTCAATCAAGACAAAAGCATAAGGATGGGGAAAGGAACAAAGGAGTGAAGTAAACACACCAAATAACCATGATCACAAGGCGGAAGGAAAATTAAAAATATACCAGAAGATCGTGACAGCTTTACGCACAGGACCATGTGGCAGGTAATCGTTACCTGGCCTGACCCTCTTGGCACCCAAAAGGCAAAAATTTCCTTTGTACATCATGTCCTTGAGCCAGCTAAGTACTGAGATTAGTAAAAGAGGCATTGAGCGGTGACAGAAAGGGTCTTATTCTGCCTGGTTTTGTGGGGGTGGGGTTGTTTTTTTTTGACAGACAAACAAGCAGAACGGTGGGCAGGCAGACAGCTGCTGACCCAGTTGCAGATCAGACCAGGTGTGTCAGCAAAGCCTGAGAGAGAGAAGCTGATTTTTATTAGACATGACAGGTTAAAGCCCCACTTACCCTGTCACGCAGTAGATCTGTGGATGAAAAGATTGCCGATGGGCAGGATAGATTTTGTTACCCTCTGGTGCTGTGTGTCTGTCACTCCATCTCTTTTAATGCCAGTCTCAGAGGTAGATGTCTGCTAGCTGATCACACCTGAATGGCAAGTAATGCAACAGGACCAACAGCTGTATCATCCCATCTATCCTCTGCCATTATTCCCTTCTAATTGTAACTGAGAGCATGTTTACTGCTTCTGGTGCATCACCTGTCTGCTGACCTGCTGTCTTTGGCACCCGCTCAGTTAAGTGAATTCATTATTGGCAGAAAACCGAGTTCCATGTGTTGCCAGAAAAAAGATAAAGTCATTCAAATGACACACCTCAATTGAATAAAAAGCAGGTGGTGCTACTATAGCAAGAGAAATCGGGAATAAATAAAGGACAAACTATGTATGGGCTCTGAATATACTATAAACTGTTGCACTTTAATGCAATTGTGTCTTTCTGGAATATGCAGCTGTGTCATACACAATAAGACCAAGAGGTAGTGTCTGTGGCTTAAATATTAAAGCCAGCACGCAAGGGCCAGGAACTGCGGTTTCTTTGAATAGCCTCTTGAAGTCGACCCCAAAAGCCTACCAATCCCAAAGGGGCAATCTTTGGAGCTGAGAAATGAAGCCAACCTGGAAGTGACAAAAGCTGCAAATCCTCTACAGTAGGAATTACTTGAGGCTGGCATCAAAATGGAGTCGATCGCCATAGACTGTTAAAATGTCCTGCTTTACAGTGTCAAATCATATTTAAAGCCTGGTACAGTATTGATCTCAGTGTAAAGTCCTCCCATCCCTTCATCACAACTCTTAGTATGGGGAATTGTTATAACTCATCCATCAGGATAATTAAGCTAGAGATTATCTGGATGATGATATGGCTTCCTGTGTGGTACAGATCATCCCAGAAATTTAAATGTGAGTTAAATGTTTGTATTTTATTAGTCCACTGATTAGCTCTAATCACCTGATATGTGTGTTGTTGCATTGGACTGATATGGTTTATGCATGCAGCCTGCTCACCAAGCTTACTAACCAACCTAGCTAACTTTAGCTGGTAAATTAGGACTACTCTTTTATCCATGCAACTAAATTCTGGCTCCAAAAAGTCATCATGGTGGCTGCCAAATTGTTAATGATATTTTAAACAAACAAAGATAAAGAGAGACTGTAGAGAAAAAAGTTATTTGACTCACCAAACTGAACCTCTTTGAAAACCTGTTCTGCCATGAGAATGAAGCCGATGTCAAATCAAGGTTCATTTGTCACATGCATGGTCATACAACGTACATCTAGCAGTGAAATACTTTGACGACTAGCCTTACACAATTGCACAAGATGAAGATATAAATAGGATAATTTAAAGAATATAATCAATAGATAAAATGATAGATCAGATAAATGAAAGTAGAATAATTAACAAAAAATATAGTCAAAATGAAATATAAAATGTAACAAAATATTTAGACTAAAATATAATATATACAGACAGGCGATGTTGGGGGGGGGGGCAAATTACAGTGCAAATAGTGCAGTGCAAATAATGCAGTAAGTGCAAATAACGTGACATAATTGTCTAGATCAGTGGGAGAGTCAGTCAATGTTGAATGGTGTGTGTGTCTGGGGTGTAGTCCGATAGCTCTCCTGATTCAGGGCCCCAAATAGCCTGCAGAAAGAAGCTCCTCCTCAGCCTCTTTGTGTTATCCTGCAGTCCACAATCAGCGCCTTTGTCTTGATGACATTGAGCAGAAGACTATTGTCCCGGCACGAGTTCTCCAGGTGTTTAATCTCCTCTCATCATTGTCTGAGATCAGGCCCAACGCTACGGTGTCGTCAGCAAACTTCAGAATGGTGGTAGAGCTGGAAGTGGCCACGCAGTCACAGGAGTATAGTGAGTAAAGCAGGTGGCTCAAGATACAACCCTGAGGGGCACCAGTGCTGAGGGTGGATAAAACATGATTGCCCACCCGCACTATTTGTGGTCTGTCTATTAGGAAGTTGAAGATCCAGTCACACAGGGATGGATGGAGTCCCAGATCTTCCTACTTGGTGGTGAGTGTGGAGGGGATAATGGTGTTAAATAGCTGAACTGTAGTCAACAAACAGCATTTTAACATAATTGCCCCTCCTAGTATCCAGGTGGGTCAGTGTGGTGTGAAGCAGATGTGTAATTGCACCGTCAGTGAAGCGATTGTGACGATATGCAAACTGCATTGAATGGTGTCTGGCAATGAAGAAGAGATGAAGTGTCTGACCAGCTTTTCAAAGCACTTCATCACAACTGATGTGAGGGCAACAGGGCGATAGTCATTGAGGCAGGTTGGCTGAGGTTTCTTCAGGACAAGAACGATGGTGGATTTCCTAAAGCACGATGGGATGATGCCGGGGGTCAGGGAGAGGTTAAAGATGTCCGTGAATACTGGAGCCAGCTGGTCTGCGCAGGCTTTGAGGACTCTGCCACAGATTCCTTCTGGTCCCGCCCCCTTCCTATTCACCCTCTTCAACACTCTCCCCACGTCTCTCTCTGTGATGGTGAAGGAGCGCTGTCCTCTGGTGGGCTCTGTGCACGTTGGCTGCATCGTCCGCACTATTAGCACCGTTAGCACCAGCGCTACCATCAACATTTGTTTCGTGTGACTTTTCTCCCGGGTCGTTCACACCCCACCTGTCCTGACCCTGTGCCCCACAGTGTCTCACACTGCTTTAGGCTGTGACATGGTGAGATTAATTTGAGAAAGCCTGTGGTTTGAAAAACACAAGGCAAGAAAGAAGCAAATGCAGGGTGACAGGGAAGAGTTGACTGTATGCGCTGACCTGTCAAGAAATACTAAAGCATCAGGTGAGGGGTTTCTTTTTAAATCTTTTAAATGATATTTAATGATCCAAAAATAAAAGACCCACTACATCAATTATTTCCCAGTAAACTTAATGTATCAGTCTGCCATGTCATGGTACACATTGTGATTTTAAAAATGAAAAAGCCAAGTTCTCTTTATGGCATTCGAGTGAGAGCGACTTTATGAAAAAATGTAATTAGGACAATTAAAATAACTTCCATCCACCAAGAAATGTTGCATGAGGATGTACTGATTTTTCTCAATGTTCATGCTCGATTAAGATGGTTTGGACATGTGTGCATATGTTGGATGAATTTAAGGAGCAGGAGGAATAGAGGAAGACCATGGAGAATGTTCGCAGATATAGTGAGGACATGCAAAAGGGTTGTCTGACAGAAAAGGATGCTAGGCATAGGGTGAGATGGAAGCAGATGAGCCACTTTGGTGACCCCTAAACGGAGCAGCTGAACAAAAATGAAGATTAATTTGCATTGTTAATTTATTCAGTTAATTTTAGTTTTACTGCCAAAGTACCAGTTGACAAGTCATCTCAAGGTGCTTTAGTCATATATAAATACACTGAAGAAGGGAAAAAGAGAATTTCTCATTGCATTATGGAAGGTCTCCTAGCTGCCTGGGACTAGAGCAACATAATTAAGGGATGGTTCAGGATCACCTGATCCAACCCTAACTAAAAGCTGGCTGGAATAAGCACATGTTGCTCTAAAATCTGTATATATCACGCAGCTTTAATGGTCCCTTTACAGATTTTAAGCTAAGCATGCCATGTGCATTAATACCCCTCCATCACAGATGTGGCTGTTAAACTGTGCGGCCTGCCAGTTACTACTGCTTTTTTGGCCATTTTCTGTAATTTAAGAAGATCAGCATGGATCAAGTATCCATGTGACATACTACCTCACCTAATGTAAAGATGGTGCAAAAGGCTTTTAGCAGAGTTCTGTCCAACATATTCTACACAATAAACAATTTAAGAACAACTTTAGTTAGTTTTTTTTCATTGGTTGAAGAGGTTGAAGAGCTCAATGCAGACTCAAAGGGCTCAGAGTGACGGAAGCAATGTCTCAACTTTAAGGCTAAGATTCAGCCTCTCTGGGAAATGAGTCATGTAAGCAATTAATTGTGAGTTGTTCCACCAGCTGTTTTAAACTGTTTCAGTCCATTCCTGCCTTTTCCCTCAACTTTTTGGAATGTTTTTTTTGGGAGTATCAAAGTCGTCTAGAAACTGCAAACTTACAGGTCACCCAAATGCTCGTTAAAAAACATCCTTTTCATTAGAGAACATGGGCAACATACAAAATTGTCAGCAGTATCAGTGCAAATCAATTGTTTGTGTTGATTTCAACCTAACTTCAATCTGCTAAACCACTTCTTTTGAAGTGGTTTAGCAGATTAATCAAACAGGCATTCAGCCCAGAAAAGCTTACTGCAGTAGCTCACCGCATCATGAAAACAATATTTTTAGCAATTCTGTAACCAATGACACCTGTGGCGCCACATTTTCTGACATTAATCATGCCTAATTAAAATCATCTGCCTGCTGCTGTGCAAAGATAGCAGACAGAGGCTTGTCCCAAAAACCAATCTGGATACAAAGCAGTGAAACATCTATCACCTATCGATGAATATATGGCACATATGAATATTATTTCTATTTATAAGCTAAGCTTACATCATTATTATGTGAAGCATCAGTTTAGAACAGACAGGCCTCTCTGTAGCCATATAACCAAAGTCAAAGTAAAATTAATACTCAGTTTTGCTAGACTTTATAATCTAGTGTTTAAAAGTAAATGACAAAACATGGGAAATCTAATCCAAGTAATTTCAGTGACGCTCAAAGCACCAAAATTAAAGTACAGTAGCATAATATACATAAAAAATGTTTCCAACCCCGTCTCTCTCCTCCTAGGTTCTTTCTCTTTTTCATCAGTGGCAGCTATTTGCAGTGCCCTCACGCCAAAGCTGCAACATCTTGCCAAAATCTGTCACCCCCAACACCACAAGCGCACACCCATAAACCACTTTGTGTGTGTGTGATGGTGTGCTCAAGTGGAACACACTTCTTTCAGGAGCATACTAATAGTCAGCCTGCATTTCTATGTAGTGGCTGAAGCCTCAGTCACACAGGCCTACAGACCCCTGGCAGCCTCCAATCTCTGGGCAGATATGTGTCTTCCCCGTTCAGTTGGCAAGCGGTTGCTGAAGGTTGCTGGCTGACACTGGGTGAAATTGGTCCCAAAGAGGTTGCTGCACTAAAAACCTCCTTGTCATTGCTTTGGTTACTAGCAAGTCGCTGCAGTCTCCTGCAGTTTGCATGCATGAAAGACACTGAGTCGCACGCACTTACTATTTTCTCCCAGAGCGGCAGTGAAACTTCAAAAAGTGAGGCCCTGGAAATGGAGACCATTCACCCTCAAAGCTAAACTTGCCCTTTTGAAATGTTTTGGCCACAGCAGTAAGGCACAGCTTTTACTTTGAAGTTGAACAGTCTCTGTTTCCAGTGGCATCACACTTTTCAACGCTGCACCGCCTGCTTAATGAGCAGTTTACGAGTGTTTGCAGACAAGTTTGCATGATCACAAACTATGGAGGACCGTGACAACCAAAGCAATCACAAGGAGGTTCAGCAACCACTCAGCACTGGTGATGGAATACATACCTGCAGCCCAGCCCGGCAATAAAACAGTTTCCAGTTTGCTTAAATACAAACTGGGCCTAAGTGAAGAGGAGTAATATGTAACATAGTTTTACTGATTGCATGACATTTTCAGTTTCCTGACTCATTGGGGTATACTATGGCAGGTGATTATCAGGTATAACAGCTTGAGGGATGGCTCAGCTAAAGCAGTCGTGTAAGGGTATTCTCAGTGGATTCATTTTGTGAATGAATGAAGGACATAAGATATTAATTTACACCATCACAGTTTCAGGGTTTTGGGTTAGCATTAAGCTGCAGGTAATTAATAAAAACACACGACTGTTTGCATGTGTAGAGTCTGCATTTAATGCCAGCTTCATCGTGTAACGGTGTATGTTTCGAATGCTACATTTAGCACTAATTGTCTTTGAGTTATTTCCTCCCTTTCTTCTTTGAGGCATTCAAATTTGGCACTTCCTGAACACAATGCCACCAGTATGCATGATCAGGGTGACATATTTGACAAAACTATGAATGTAAAGAGCAGCTCTTTAATGTTTTGGAGACAGGACTGTGTGAGGGCCAGATTGTGGGTGGGTTTTAATAAAGAAGGGGAAAAAAAAGTAAAATGTACCTCCCCGCCTCTGTCTCTCTGTCAGTGGCTGGCTTTCTGTTAAGTTGTATGAGTGCCAGCATCAGTAAGTTGGCTTGATGATGCCACTCTACTGCCAGCTGCACTTCTAACTGAGAGTGCACATCATTCATTTTAATATTTACTCCTCTTTTTCCTTCTATGTCTCCTTTTTTCAGTCATCCATCAGTCCTTCTCTATCCAATCTTTTCCTTCCCTGCCTCCACTCTTTCATTTCATCTTATTTATCGCTTCTCAACCTTCATTTATCTAACGGTTTTTCCTCTCCCGTTTCTATCTTTGTGGATTAGTGTTCCGATTTGGAAAATACTCACTGATGTTTTTGGTGACTGGTTGATGTCACTGTATGTCTAAAAAGCACATTAGTGACATTTGTCTACACCAAGGTTGTTTGGTTTCATTAAAAGTCATTTCCGCAGTTCAACAGCAGTTTCTAATGAAGCAGGCTGTGTGGGTTGTATTTTAATCAATACTGTAAAGCATTTTCATAATTCAAACACCAAATGACTGCATCCCTTTCAGTTATAAAAACTTGGACTGTTCCCAAGTTGGAAAGTCTGTTAATCTGGAAATCACCTCAGTGTTTTTCTCCATCTTTTTAAAAGTGTTTAAGGACTACATGAAATGTGTCATTCCACCAATATTTGCTTTTCACAGATTTTAATAGAAGACTGCTTTGGTCCACTTACAGTTGCCACACATCTGCAATCCTCTTTGCAACTATAAAGTGGCTGTCTCTGTAGCCCTCAGTCACACTGACCGAGAGACCAGTCAGCAACCCCCTGGGAACCTTCAGTTGCTAGGGATAAATGTGTATCCCCAACTGGTTGCTGAGTATTTGCTGAAGGTTCCTGACTGTCGCTGAACGAATCAGTCCCAAAGAGGATGTTTACTCTCCAACCTGTAGTGAATCTTGAAAGTGTGACGCAAACAGTTGTCTTCAAAGTAAAAGTTGTGCCTTAGCGCTGAAAACAACACATTCCAAAAAGTGCAGATTTTACTTTGAAGGCAAACAGTTTTACATGACACTTGTTTACAGTTTCACCGCATCTTAGCGAGTAGTTTGCAAGTCTTTGCAGACAAATTACTGGCAATTACTGCAATCTGAAAATGTGCCAATCTGCCAGCGACCAAAGCAATCACAAGAAGCTTTTGGTACCTCTTTGCAACCAGTTTCACACTAGCGATTGCCGGCAACCACTCACCAGCTGGTCAGAATACACACCCTGGTGGTTATCAGATGATCGCTGACAGGTCTCTAGGCCTCTGTGACTAAAAGCTTAAGCAGTTTCATATCATTTGTTCCTACCTGCTCTGTTGGCTCTTGCTGCTGCTGTCTTCACCTTGTGTTTTTCATGTATGCGGACGGAAGGGCCAGGAAGTTGAACAGCAGACAGAGCCGTTTCAGCATTAGTATTACATAAATAATTTGAATGGTTTAAAACGTCATAAAAACTATCAAAATATTTGTTTCGACCCCCATTATTAACAAACAAGAAGAAATTAAAGAATAACCGTAAACACCAAACAATAAATGACTAATAGGCTGGCAAAAAATTAGCCAAAAGAAGGAAAGCCACTCTGACCAGCCTACAAAGGGCCATGGGAATGGGTGTGTATATATAGACAGTTTACATACTGGGTAAACCTAACAGCCACAAGAAAGGACTATAGGACCCATGTGTGCTCATCATACTGCTCCCACAACGACTGAACATTTTGACACTAGGAGACCTCCCACATGTCATTAAAATGGCTCATTATTTCAAGACTGTCACAAACCAGCTAAACTAAAAGTTTCCCTGCTGTGACTTTCGGACAAACTTCATTTCTGGCAGGCGCGGGAGCTGGGTTTAGAGTCAAAATGTTTTTGAATGTCTCTAAGGCCAGAGTCTTGGAGTTTGTTGTCACCTAGAGAATGCAGGAGCCTCCTCGGTCATCTCAGTGAACTGAGTCTGGTGACGCAGCTAAGCATAAGGATGTGAATGGCTTTAGAAATCTGGAGACAGTCTCGGGGTCAACATGAATGGAGTATTTCTAGAGTACACAGGTGTTGCAAGCAGTGTTAAAATTATTGCCCTCCCAGAGTTCACAGCTTTGACTTATTGGCATCTCATAAGGCCTCAAACCCATGTTGGCCATATAATCTGTAGAGCTCTCAGTCTACAAGCACAACAGCATGTCTGCAGTGGTGGGTTTCTAAAAATTCAGGGGATTTTTAGCCCCACTAAAAGTTCTTCGGGAAGAATTACAATCTAGAACCTTATTTAGATCTAACTTAAGAATGTTTTAGTGGAAACAGTCACTTCAGAGGTTGCCCTTCCCCAGGGAAAGGTCCTGTCATGGAAAGGTACTCACAGAAG
Source organism: Bujurquina vittata (assembly GCA_015106715.1). NCBI lineage: Eukaryota > Metazoa > Chordata > Actinopteri > Cichliformes > Cichlidae > Bujurquina > Bujurquina vittata. Next base: position 12,893 of record VUQK01032100.1, read on the forward strand.
CCTTCACCTCTCAGTCAGTCTGCCCCTCTCCTTCTGTTTCTGTTTATATAAGCAACATCCAAGCTCACAATGACTCACCCCATTGTCTATCCTTTTATTCTACCTCAACCTGCCCATCTCTACACACACGCATGCATGCACACACGCAAACAGCCTGCACCTCACTAGCAAGTCAGGCTGATCAAAGGTCCGACGGTCCCTTGACTGACACCACTCAGACGCCACAAACACACGAGGGCTGCACTCCAGCATGAGGAGTAGGTAATCGAGTACTCAGGTGGGAAACTGCTGCCCTCTTGTGCCCATGGTGGTGAAGTGTGATGTCATTATGGGTGATGTGCCTTTGAGTTTACGTGTTCAAGAAAATAAATCAGAGTTCTTCTGTGTGTGTTCACAACAGAGGACCAAATGCGTCACGCTGACGCAGATGGGCTCCGTGCCCACACAATGAATGCGATTCAGAAACGTCTTCAAGCGTTTCGAGCTCTTGCAGTGGGCTGTCTGGGTGTGAGGCAGGTGGCCAAAGTGGGGCTCGTTCATGTCAGATTGTAATTCTGACTTGACTTCAATTTTTCCCAAAGGCTTATGTCTAGTACTGCTTGTGTGTGTTTGTGTTTTTTTACGTTTATGTGTTACTATTCAAAGTAGTTTGCTAACTAGTGAAAGTAGAAAAGTAGAACTTTTTATAAAAGTCAAATCAACTATTAAATGTGGAATTTTGACTGATATTGTGGCTCTTTAGTTATTTCTGCTAATTTGATGACAGCTTTTTTTTCCCAAGTGGGACAGACAGCACCAATCTGAACTGTTATTTCTAAACTTGCAACAAAGAAGCTGACATGTACATGTTTTCCCACCTTATGTGACTGTTTTTAAAAGCAGATATAAAAGTAAGACTTTCCTGTGCTTTAAGCTATTCTTTTTGATAACTATTTAACATAAAAATTGCTCATAACAGTATTCTTATCTTAAACATGTAATTTTTTTATACATATTGAAAAAATATATAAATATTAATGTTAATTAATACCACATTTATTACAAAAGCAGCTATGTGCCAGTTAAAAAAATGAGAAGAAGTTTAAAGTTGCTTATCTCTCACAACTTTGGTGCAGAAGGTGCAGCAAGGCTGCAGGTTTGACAGGACATGTCCGTGTGACACGTGGCTGTTTGCCATACATGTTGTGTAGTAATACTGCAAACATTTGGAAATGGTGCAACAATGGCTTTGTAGTGGCGTTTATGGTTTGAGTAAAATATTATTCTGCTAACCTGTCCCTGGGTGTTTTTCAGTTTTGTGTCTCTTAGCAGCTACAGATCTATTCAGTTGCTGTTGGTGGAGGTTACACACAAAGTTGCATTATTCTTGTGATCCCAGGCGATGAAAAAAACACACTCATTTCACCTCTGCCATCGTTAGTAACACCATCGTTGATTACTTTAGCTCATCTTTATAGGCTTTTGTTTTGGGATGAGTAAGTACACGCCTGTATTTTAAAACTATTTTTAATTGATATCTTCGCTCTTCTTCATAAAAGAGATGGACAAAAAGAAGCACAAAAATGTAAAGAATTACAGAGTAGGAGTCGGCTGATGTGCTGAAAACCAACACAAGCCTGGTGGTGATTATGGCTCTGTCGCAGCACTCATTGCTCTGCATGTGCACCAGACTGTGGGTGATCTATTTCCAACCATCTAGTAGTGATGGTACAGTACACACATGCACTCAGATATCTGCAGTAGCTTGTAAGGCCTCTAGGTGCCAGCAGACACAAATATATACACCTTTAATTCAATACAGTTTAAACAAAAACAAGAAAATACCAATGCAAAGGTGACAGCGGGATAATGCAGATGGTTAGCAGTATTATTTTCAGTTAATTGGTTTTGTTTGTTTTTTAATTTAATAAATAAATTGTATCTTATAACTAATTAAAATTACTATAAAATTTAGAATTTATTTAAATTAAAAATTATCATAGCACAAACAAACATGGATTTTTTTTGTGATTAAAAACCAATTAAAAAGGGATTTGTTTAGTTTAGTTTTTTTTTTGGGGTGGGGGGTCTTTTTAATTTACTTTTTAATTAGTTAAAATGTTATATGTGAAACAGAACCATTTGCTTTCTATCTCAGGAGGATTTAGGGTTGCGTACATCTTTGCAAGACTTTATGCAACCACAAAGTGTCAGCAGAGTACCTCCTGGGATCAGTCCATTCTGATCCCACACAAACACTCTCACACTAGATCTACAGTACCATGTACTCGGTCATGTCATCATGACATACTGGGAATGAAATTCGGTGTAAAAGCAGCAACTTCAGATTTCACATGCTGCATCTTGTTTAAAATTTTTTTTTTTTTTTACTGTAATTATCAGCAGCTTATTACTCATGGTGTAAACAGTAAAGCTGAAAAAAAAAAAGAAAAAAAAAAAAAGAATCTTATTTTCACCATCAGTCCAAGATAAATCAATTGCATCAATCACATTTGGCTGCCACAATGGGAAGATTTCAGATGGTATAACATCTAAGGTGTAAATCTGCAGCAGAGGCTTTAAAGCTTTTCTGCAGAGAAAGCATGAAAGCTCAGCAATTTCCTTTCCCGAATAAATAGAAGCTTTGCAAATCATTGATTCGTCCTTTATTTTAATGAGGTGAAATCCACTGGGAATGTGAATGCTCTCTCTGAGGATTAAACACTGCACAAGACAGCAGTTAAAACAAATATCCTCTTTCAAAACACAGAGGAAAAGGCATGTACTTTGCACATTACACGCTGTCCTAAAGTATGGAAACAATAAACCATGCCATATGCCGCATATTTTTGATCAGATTTAGAGTTTTTCATCACTCGCTTTGGCTCATTTCTCACAATGTTTTTGAAGCCTCCGCTTTGAAGAGGCCCTAGAACAGCTCATACATGCAGCAAATCAAAAGAGCTGAAAATCATCTAAAACTTTTAATTCATGTCAAAATGAAGTCCTTGTAAATAAGTCTTTGCCATCAATTTGAAAAGTTCTTTTAACACTGTATGCTATCATGCATCAAAGTAAAAACTTTTCAGATCCTGATTTCAAAACTATGGAGGCCTATTTGCGCCTCAAAAAAAAAATCATCTGTAACTCAAAATTTTGAGTTAATAAGTAAGAATTTCAAGAAAACAACTCAATCTCGAGTTTAATCTGCCAGTCAGGAAGCTGTGTGACTGTACGTCATTTCTTTTTTTTAACCAGAAGCAAGAGGCCGAAGGCATCAGCTGTCCAACAGAACGACATGAAAACATTGGTTCCTTGTGTTTTATGCAGCTGTTTTTTGCTAGCAGGCATTTTGACTGACTGTCAAAAAGCTGAATTTTTTTTTCATGTTTTCTAGACACTGCTAGCTTACTGATACAGTCGCTACACAATTTTGAGTGCGCATGCTTTGGCGTCATCTGGTTCCAGGTAACAAGGAAACCTCTTTCACAGAGCTTCCGGATTGGCAGTAATAACTGGAAATTTTGTATTATATTACCGCAAAACTTTGAGATACATAAGTCAAAATTTCAGCTTATATTTTTGAAATTTTGTCTTAACGCCAAATTTTGAGTTATGGATGGTGTTTTGATTTTTTTTTTTTTTTTTGCAGTATTGGAAACAAGCTTCCATACAAAAGCACCGAGTTTTACCTTGTATTTTGTAAAGACAATGACTCCTTATGCATAAATGTACACTATAATCCCAAAAGCATTCACTCACCTATACAAAATCATTGTATTCAGTGACTTCCATGGCCACAGGTGTATAAACCAAGCACCTAGGCATGCAGACTGCTTCTACAAACTTTTTT
>VUQK01032101.1:0-16386 GCA_015106715.1 Bujurquina vittata
GCTGGGGGGTTCCCATGATGCACTGTTTCTTTTACTCACCATAGTTTTACTCTGTTTATACTTTACTCTGTTTAATCATTCTCTTTGTGTCTTCCACAGCATGTTTTTTGTCCTCTCTCTCTCCCCTCAGCCCCTCTCAGCAGATGACTGCCCCCCCCCGAGCCTGGTTCTGCTGGAGGTTCCTTCCTGTTAAAAGGGAGTTTTTCCTTCCCACTGTCGCCAAGTGCTGCTCATAGGGGGTCGTTTTGACTGTTGGGTTTTCCCTGCAGTATTGTTGGGTGTTTACCTACAATATAAAGCGCCTTGAGGCAACTGTCTGTTGTGAATTGGCGCTGTATAAATTAAATTGATTTGATTTGTAGTCTCAGACTTTATTTATTGTGATATCAATGTTTAATGTTTACTGTTATTTATTTGTTCCTTTTTTATTATCTGTATGCTGTATTTTAACTGGAGAGCACTTTGTTCAGAATCAAAGTGTTCTATAAATAAAGTTGGATTGGATTATTTCCACTCCTGTGCTGATCAGGGCCGCAGTTTCATCTGATCAATAAAATTATTTCAGCGCATTCACAGGTAAACCAGGTCCACTCACAGTTTGTGTGTGTGTGTGTGTATATGTGTATGTGTGTGTCAGAGGGGGTGGGGTCACTCTCCCTGTTTCCTGTTTTGGGCTTTTTTGCCCCGGAAGTCAAACAGCTGCTCCTGCTGCTAGCCGCCGGACTCGCTCCGTCAGCTTCGTCGTCAGAATCCGTACCCGCGGCGGAACCGGAGGGAGCATGGAGCCCGTCGCCGCTGCACCGGTAAGCACACTTGCCGGACTGGGCCGGGCCGAGACAGGCCGGTCCTCCCGAACACGGCGCGCAGCAAGCAGCTGCGCTAACCGAGCTAACCTCGGAGAGCTGCAGCCGGACTCCATTCAGAGCTCCCGCAGACAGAGTCGGACCCGAGCATCACGCTGCAGCTGTACCACCACCGTCCTCTGGGTCTGTCGGACTCACCCGGACGGAACCGTGACTCACCGGTTTGTGAGGGGAAACGAGCGGGTTCCGGTCGGCTTAGTGATCCGAATCGGGACGGCCGAACACGGGCAATAAAAGCAGCGAACTCGGAATATAGTCCGGCTTTTATTCAGTTATTGATCCGCGTTGATTATAGATGAGCGACTTCGGGCATGGGGGGGGGGAGTTTCGAAGAAGCTTTTAAAATATTTTTATACGAGACAGAACCTGAAACCACGATCAAATCTTCCATACAGGAGCTCAGGACTGAGACACCTGAGCCTACAAGAGGAGGAGCTTCACCTGGAGACTCACAGGTATCTCCAGGTGCTCCTCTGGGCTCTGCAGGAGAAGATCAGTATTCAGGGATTGTTTTATGTTATCTTTTTATCAACTGGAAGAAAGTCTTCAAAGAGCTGGTGAGCCTGTGCCTGAGCAGGCTGCAGGTGGGTAATCTGACATCATGGGCACGCTCAGTCCATCCTGAAACTGAACGCAGGCTGCAGCGACACCGGCTGCTGTACATGCATGCTCTGTGGTTACTGCACTGCAGTAATCTGATTACTGGCATCATCTGATTGGATGACCGTGTTTGCTGGGAAAGAGCTGCCGGTGTGATCAGAGCGTAGCTTAGGCTATTATCAGACAGTCCTGAAGGACCAAACATGGAGATCACAACATTTGAGAATATTCTGGAGGTCTTCTGGTCATAGGGTGGAGCTTTCTAAATGTTTGCAGCAGCTCAGCCTCCTGTCAGAAGGATCAAAAATATGAAAGGCTCGGCTCTCGCCCTCTGTTTGGATTGCATCCCTGTTTTTAAATTCGGTACCAAACATATGACTAGGGTGGGGGTCCCCTCTTGGTACCGACCAAATGTACCAAACAACTGCTTGCGAATGCTATTGGTTGCGGCACTAGCTAACTGTTACAATAGTGATCTGTACTGATACTGACAGTAATTTCCCTGACGGAACCCTCCCAAAGGGATTAATAAAGTTTATCTAATCTAGCTAACTGCTGCTCAGCAAGGCGCAGCGCTGGGCAATTAACTGCTGGCTAGAGCCATGTTATCGTTCAAATGTTTCCTTCCAGGCTGAGGAGCTCGCTAGCATTCAGGTCAAAATGGAGCCAGAGGGCGACGTGGAGATCCGCTCATACCCGGTCCTCAGGAAGCTGTCCGTCAAACTGACCGACTGCAGGGCGTGGCTGGAGGGACGGGACTTCCTGTCTTTAGGTAATTTACGATTTAAAAATGTCCTGTAGCTGCTTGATCATAGCAGAAATCCTAATCCCAGTCACTCTGGTCAGTGCTGAGACTAAGGTGATTGAACAGCAGGCTTTGGGAACATGGATTGGATTTCCTTTAGCTGTAATTCAGCGGAATTAACTAAAATGGGAAATGTGAGCCAGCGACAGCCCGCCACAGTCTGACAGGAAGTAAAATGAGGTGCATGTGCCTTAGAAATCAGTGGTGTCAGGTAGCAAAAATGTTTTCCACTATTGATTAATTTGCAGATTTTTTTCTAGATGCAGTTTGATTTTTTTCACATAGCACCAGCTCACAGCAACAGTGGCCTGAAGGTGCTTATATAATAAAGCCTACAGTAGTGGAGAGAAACCAACCAATCAGAAGCGAGGGGACAATGGCAAGGAAGAACTCCCTTTAACAGGAGGAGACCTGCAATAGAGCCAGTGTCTTCAGGTTTGGTTGAAGTTGTAAGAGATGAAAAATTGTGTTTTTAATGCTTAAAGGTGTATTAGTGATTGCGGTTGGAGTTTTGCTTATAATCTGAATCAGCATCAAGCTTCAGAAAACTTTCTGTCAGTCCACCAGCAGCTGAAGTGCAGACCCTCCAAATGGTGCCACTGTGTTGGTCCTCTTCATCTCTAATGTAACCTCTGACCTCTGCTCCCCCACAGGTGACCACCCTGCTTTGTGTGAGCAGAAGCTGAGGCAGCAACAGTCCACCAACACAGGCAGGAAGATGGTCTACTGCCATGAGTGTAACAAGGGATTCTACAAGAAGTCCCACCTGGAGGCTCACCTGCGGTTCCACCGGGGTCAGAAACCTAATGAGTGCTGGCAGTGTGGGAAGACCTACCCGACCCTGATGAGCCTTGTCGTGCACCAGCAGATCCATAACCGCAACGCACCTTACCAGTGTTCGTACTGCGACAAGACCTTCGCCCTGAAGAGGGACTGGAAGACCCACCACCGGACACACTCGGGGACCAAACCCTTCAAGTGCTGGTTCTGTGGGGACGGCTTCAGCGAGGAGTACGAGCTCCGTGAGCACCTGGAGATGCACAGCGGTGAGAAGTGCTACCACTGCACCATCTGCGACAAGATGTTCATATCGTACCAGGGCTTCAACTTCCACCGCAAGTCCCACAAGAATCGGAAGCTTCTGCCTTGCACCAAGTGCAACAAGACCTTCAGCAACCCTCAGAGTCTGAAGCTCCACCAGGTGACACACTCAAACAGGAAGCCACACAAATGCCCCACCTGCGGCAAAGCCTTCAAGCTGCTGAGCGGCATGCGCTGCCACCAGCGCACCCATGAGGACCTGAAGGCCTACCACTGCGCAGAGTGCGGCAAGTGCTTCTCCAGCCTGCAGGGCCTGAAGCTGCACGACCGCACACACACCGGACTGAAGCCCTACAAGTGCTCCGAGTGCGGCAAGAGGTTCACGCAGTCGCCCCATCTAAAGGCACACATGGTGACCCACACTGGGGAACGGCCCTTCCTCTGCACCACCTGTGGGAAGAGGTTCACGCAGTCGTCCCACCTGAGGTCCCACATCACACTGTTCCACGTGGGCGAGAAGCCATTCACATGCGACGACTGCGGCAAGAGCTTCACTATCGCTCACTACCTGAAGGTGCACCGGCGCACCCACACCAAGGAGAAGCTGTACCAGTGCTCGTACTGCCAGAAGTCCTTCTCCTACCACAACTCGTGGAGGGCCCATGAGAGGATCCACACCGGCGAACGGCCCTTCACTTGCCAGGACTGCGGCCAGAGCTTCATCACGTCCGGCTCGCTCGTGAGCCATCAGAGGTCCAAACACACCGGAGAGAAGAGCCACTACTGCATCACCTGCGGCGAGTTCTTCTTCACCAGCTCGATGCTGCGCGTCCATCAACTCGACCACACCGGAGAGCGCCCACACGTCTGCAGCTGTGGCAAGACCTTCAAAACTAGAGGTGTGCTGCGATACCACCTGAAGAGGTTCACCGACCACCGGCCCGCCGAGTGAAGGGGGCGGGGACTTTTAAACACTACCCTGACATGATTTCTACTTTAACTACCACCTGAGCTTCAGCAGGAGCTCTTATAACCATGCCATGTCTTCTTCTGTGGTGGTTTGTACACGATCAACCAATGAACTTGTAGGGCAGCAGCACTACTATACTCTGATGGTTTGTAGATGAACTTTGACACTGTGTGATGGACACTAATGCAGAAGCTGCTGAGAATCTGATTGTAGTCTCGTTCAGTCTGTCAGCGATCAATAAGCTGATGGTTGGCACTGCTCAAAGTGCGGTGGCTGTAAACCCAGCACGGCGACGCTTCCAAAGAATCATGCTGTTTTTTTCTGTTTGGTACGTCTGGCGCCGCGTTTGTAGGGGCGTCCTCATCATGTCGATTCAGAGCATCAATAAAGTTTCTGCAGCTTTAACCTGTGACTCGTCATTGTTCCCACTGAAGGCTCAGTGAAGCTCTCAGCAGACGGACTCACCTGTCACAGGTATGTTAAAGACGCACGGTGGAGCGTTTCAGGAGCAGCTCTGTTCACCCATGGGGTCTGTTTCTTATGTAAAGGACTAATGAACAGCATAGAGAATCTGGTAGATTTTCACAATAAAAGACCCCATACAGACTGCTTCTGAAATGCTCCTGGTGTATTCCAGAGTTATTAAGGTTCATGACTCCGTATGAATGAGTCAAACCGAGGGTTATAATAGTCCAAATTTTGCCCCCTACCTCCTTGAACCACTTTCCCTGATCTCACTGGCAAATATCGTGAAGAAGAATTTCTGAGGAGGAGTTTGGTGATCACACTGATGCTGGACTCCTTAAAGTTACACTAGATCTCTGCTGCACTGAAACTGCGGAATCATCTTACATCACCTTAGTGTCTTCTTAAAGTGTTTTATTAGGACTCATAAATGAGAACCTTCATTTAAAGAAAAGGGAACATATAACCTAAGAAATGATAATGTGTTCCTGATGCAGTGATGATCCAATGGAACTCCTTTCCTCTTCCTCGATTAGTCTTCTATGGCCAAAGTAAAATTTGCTCCATCACTGACCTGAAGGAAAAGTTAATCCATGATAATCCTAAAGGCTGCGTTACTAATGCTAACCATAGTGAATCTCAAACACACTTTGATCAGGTTGGGTCTCCACCTGTCGCTTCCCTGGCTGGCGCTCACAAAGAGCAGTTTTACTTGAAGATGCTGACTTGTCTGCAAACGCTCAGCAGCTGCTCCATCACTGTAAAGAAGTGTGATGCCAAGCAGAAACGGAGAACGTTTGCCTTCAAAGTAAAAGTTGTCAATGCTGAAACCAAAACTTTTGCTTTGAAGGGAATGGGTTTCACTGCTGCTTGGCGAGCAGTCCGTGAGTGTTTGCAACTGATTTCACCCAATGACAACCGCTCACCAACCAGCTGTCAGATGTCAGCGGTCCAATCAGGCAGCAAGCTCACCGAAAAGCTGAGATGCTGCTTTTGACTCTCAGCGATGTTAACAGCTGGATGGCGCCTCAGAATCAGAAATCTCATCGTTCACTCATCCAAGCCACATCGGGCGGTTTGAAAGAATCTGAGGCTCGTGATCTGAAATGTGGGAGTGCAGTCGGGTCCAGCCCTGACCTTTGAACCGTGCGCACAATCAGGTTCACAGATCACCTCTGAAGACACATTTTTATGAACCTGCTTTAATGTGATGTGTTTCTCTGCCTCTGGTTCTCACTGTAGTTTTTTCTTTAAATTTACTATTTTACTTTTCTGTCCAATCACTTTGTAAACTCAATGGCCACTTTATTAGGTACACATTGCTAGTACTCAGTTGAGGCCCCTGTTACCTTCAGAGCCGCCTTAATTGTTCACGGCTCAGATTAAAAAAGCTGCTGCAAACATTCCTCACAGATTTTGGTCCATGCTGCCATGACACCTGCATGATGAGACTCTCATCCCAAAGGTGCTCGGTTGGACTGAGGTCTGTGACTATGGAGGCTGTCTGACTACAGTGAACTCACTGTGATGTTCAAGAAACCAGTCTAAGATGATGGAGCTCTGTCATCAGAGGATAGTGCACTGAGGTCACAAGGGTCAGCAGGAACAGTCTACCCGTGGGGTTTAAATGATGCTCAGTGTGCCAACTGCTGCTCACTGGATCTTGTCTGTTTCAGATTTTCTCTGTAAACTGGTGATGGCTGTGTGGGTAAATCCCAGTTGATCAGCAGGCTCTGAAACACTCAGACCAACAACCATGCCACATTCAAAGCCTCTTCATCGTTCTGATGCTCAGTTTGACCTTCAGCAGGTCGTCTTCACTGCCTGCAGGTGCTGCCCTGTGACTGGCTCATCAGATGTTTGTGTTAGGAGCAGCTGAACAGGTGTATCTGATGTAGTGGTCAGTGAGTGTAAAGTATGTGATTATTAAAAACATGAAATTACAGTTAAGTTTCAAAATAAATGTGACGTTTGAAATAATAATCTCTTATCATTGTTTTTTTTATTTATGCTTTTTTTAATTAACATCTCAATAATATTTGCAGATAAACGAGATCTTTGTAGAGGTATTTACTGATAAATTCTTCCAAACTTTTTCCCCGCCGCTTTCATTTTGAAGGCGCGTGTCCGACGTCGTGTCTTCCGCTCGTTATGTAAACAGTAAAGATGGCGGTGTCCGGTGTTCTCCGTGCTGTCCTCGGTCAAGCTCTCAGCAGGTTCAGGTGTTCGGGGGGGAACCTGCGACACAGGTGAGTCCGTCTCAGACTCACCGGAACCTGCGCACCAGGGTCCGGTCAGAGTTTAGGCGTCCTCACAACGCGCCCATTCAAAAACGTGCTGTTTTTTTACAGCTGCTCCTCAGCACTACAGCTGAACCTGCGAGTTGCTGGTTCGAACCCCTGACAACAGTAAACCCACCACTCATTCCACACCGGCTTTAGCTCCACGTGCAGCAGCGGTGAGAACACCTGGAGTCCACACCTGCGCCTTTATTCTCGCGCAGACTCAGTGCAGCCTCACCGTTTTGAACGATTCTGCAGTAATTATTAAACACCAGCGAAATAAACGTGGACAGCCTACACACACACACCTACACACACACACGCAGGATTTACAGGAAGTCTCCAGCAGGTAACAAAAGTATTGACTAACTGGATGCTGCAGCGGAGGAAGGTGACCGCCACACAGTCAGAGGTCAGGCCTGTACCTGGGCAGCTGTGACCCTGTGTTTCCACATTACAAACCCTCAGTCATGTTGAACTGTATTTGAAATAAACGAGTAAGCGGTGAGGCTTTAACACCCTTGTTCATACTCAGATGAAACAGCAGTGGTGGCATGTGTAAAAGGAGCAGAGGAAGTGCAGTATAGAGAGTTTATTGCAGCTTTTACAGCCTGGAGTAGGAGAAATGGTCAGATCCTGAACACATCTAAGACCGAGGAGATGATTGTGGACTTCCGTTAACAACCATGAGCCCATCATAATTGATGAGGAGAGCATTAAAGTTGTTCCATTCTATAAATCAACACAAGCTAGAGATGGAAATCCTTCAAAGTCTGCAATGAGTTCCTGCACACTTCTTACCATTCTGTGGTGGCAAGTGCTGTGTTCTTCGGGGTGACTTTTTGGGGAAACTGCATCACTGTGCAACAGGCATGATAAGCTGATGATTGGGTGGGAGAGTGGACTATGTGGGGGAGATGGTGGAGAAGAGGGTGAGGTGTCTTATGCAGCCCATCTTTAACTACACCCTTTGCATGAGACTCTGGTAGGTCAGAGAAGCAGCCAAAGTAACAGGCTCCTCTCTGAGAGGTTCCGGAGGTCCTTTGTTCCAGCTGCTGTAAGATTGTACAACACCTCTTGTTGACATGTGCATTTATGTTTTATGTCTTTCCTGTCTGGTTACACTAGGTGTGATTTGTGATGTGTAGTTGCCGTTGGACAAATCCCCAGTGGGGATTAATAAAGTATTTATCTAACTTCTGTTTCTGCAGTTTGATCTTTAAAGCCATTAGCCATCAGAGTAATGCTGTGACCTCACATTCTGTGGCGGGAAGGTGCTCGGCATGCTGGGTAAATGTGAGCAGACAGGAATCTGACTGGAGGAGGAGCCAAGGAGGAGGAGGCATGCTGTGGGCAGCGGCCGGTATGTTTGGTCACACTAAATGGCTCTGAAATCCGCTTTTTAAAAATCTTCATTCAATAATCTAACATCTGGGACCTCACACGGAGCTGCAGTCAGAGCACACTCAGTTTTACTCTAGCTCACCTTTCAAATGCACCTGAAAGCATCGGGATCAGGAACAGCGGCTGAGTCACTGGACCCAACTCAGATTTTGAGTTCATTTTAGACACATTTTTACACCAAACTCCAGTCAGAAATCTGCTGATTTAACACGCCACACCTTTATCTCTGTGTGTCTGTGTGTGGGTGCGTGCGTGTGTGTGTGTGTGTGCGCGTGTGTGCGCAGCCTTCTCCCTGTTCAGCAGCAGTGAGGAAGACAAACGTGATGAAGCTCAGAGGAAGGAGGATGACATGATCCTGCTGCTGAAGAAAGCCAAGGTAACAGAACACAGGTATCAGTGTCACTGTGTGTATGTGAGTGTGTGTATGTGTATTTGTGTGTGAGTAGTACATTCCTACTAGCAGCATTACTAACAGCTGTATTGTGTGTGTGTGTGTGTGCGCGCGTGCGCGCGCATCTCAGCTCAGCGTGCATCGGGGGCAGCTGCAGGCCGCCTCGGGGTTCCTCCATCAGGCCGTTGTTCTCGCTCATCAGATGCACAACAACCAGGCCATCATCTACACCTACAGCCTGGTATCCTTTGACCTCTCGCCTGTTTGACCCTCACACAGATGCACAAACAGTTGCTTAATTGTTTATCGCTCACCTGTCTCATCAGATGGCGAACCTGGCCTATGTTCAGGGTGAGCTGGACAGCGTGAGTATTGCCCAATCACAGCTCTTCTCTGTCAAGCAGAGAAAACAGTGTCATCTGCTGGTGGAGGCTGGAACTAATCCGTGATCAGAGCATACAAACACTGATGATCAGTAATAATAAATGTTAATTATCACATCAATCATTCATGCAAACATAACAAACTTCTCAGTAAATAAATCTGAATGTTTAAATCAACATTAATAAAATAAATCTGTTTATTACAGGAGCGTTTGTGATAAACGTTATTTGAGGGTTTTTATTAGTTTGCTTCAGTTTTCATTGTGTTGCATGTTTGAGGTGAAGCCACGAGGACCCAAGCAGCTAATCTGGCCTGTTTTACGCGATATACGGGATTTCTAACAGAATTTTCTGTGAGGTGGACTCAGGGATGATCGGCTGGTCAAAGCAGATGATTTTATGAAAGCAGATCAGTTATTATAGCTTGTGCTATAAAACCTTTGGCAGGTGACAGATGTGTGGACCTGATCTGGGCCACTGATGGCTCAGTCATGGTACTGGTAATGCTGTCTGGGCTGGATGTGGCCCAGAAAACATGACCTCTTGACCAGTGGCTGAGCCCAAAGAGAACTGCAGATGTGAAATTTTAATGGTAGTATTACAGTTTAATAAGGTGCTTCCTCTCAGCTGGGGATGCCTCAGTTACTTTGAATGGGGTCCACAGTCAGCGTGTTACCTGCAGCAGGTGACAGTAGGCCACACCCCCAAGCAGCTGTCTGTATTTGGAACATTTCACTGCTTCACTCGCCATCAGACAGGAAGTAAACTCATTGCTTTTCATTCACAAAAACATGACGTTTACCTGGAGAAAAGATGGGAGATGCCTCAGTGCGTCTGTGTGACTTTTATTGCTTTAATGGGTTCCTTTGGATCCAGATTAAAGTGTTCAAACACACACCACAGAAGGTAAAACCAGTTTCTGTGAATGGAGTCTCCTGTTCTTGATGTTTGATCTCCGTGACAACCGCGACCTCATTAAACTGAAACATTTTTCTTACATTGTTGGAGCTGAAGCGTCCATCCGCTATTGGCTGATCATTCTCTGTGCTCTTCTTCCTCTCAGGCTGAGAAACTCTTCAAAGCAGCAATGAGCTTCATGCTGGCAGGAGGAACTCCACAGGTCAGTGTTCATTAACGCCACTTGGAAATCAGCAGGTGAACCCACCTGACTTCCTGTCTGTTTCCAGGACGACAATGCTGTCATTGAGATGTCGCTGAAGCTGGCTACCATCTACGCTGAACAGAACAAGTAAGAGGCAGATTCGACTGGTCAGCTGACAAGGAAGATGAGATCACAGGTCACTGACCATTTGTCTGTTTGTTTGCTTGCTTGTTTGAGGGCGGAGCTTGCAGAGCACGGTTTCAGGTTCTGTATGGAGTCTCTGGAGGCAAAACTGGAGAAGCACAAAGAGCTTCTGGGAGAGGAGTCCACAGGTGAGTCACACAGGGAGGAGTAGAATGGGCCACTTCTGTTTCTTTGAGCCACTTTCACCTGGTTTGGTCTTGCACATGAACCCATGCTGCTGCCTCTCACACACCATCACACCTGTTCTCAGAAGTCTTTGGTACATTCTTCCTCAGTTTTTTACTATAACCAAGAGCCGCTCAGCAAGTTAAACATAATTCTTGAGAAATGCCCATCGCCCAAGATAGCATTCAGAATCTGCCCTGTTGAAGGTACAGAGTCATATACTTCTTTACATTTTACCTTCTCCTTCCATTAACTCTGGTGTCCCACAGGGATCTGCTGTAGACCCTCTTATTTTCATGAAACATTTTATTTTTTGCTCAGTTCTTTCACAAGCTTCGGAATCAGTCTTCATGCAGATGATGCTCTTCCTGCTTCACTCCGGTGCAGCATGTATTCGGTTAAGAAGCCCAGAAAAGGAGTAAGCATAAAGGGAGTAACGTTCTTTAATTGGAAGGCAGTTTCAAATGTATTTTCAAACTGTTTGTGTGCAGTTTAACTCACAGCGTTGGCGAGATAAAGGTTCAGCTGCGGCTGAAAAAAAGTTAATGTGCAACACTCAGAGAGCGAGGAAGAGGAGATTAGTTTTACAGTTAGATATTGGATCTGTAGATGATATGTGCTTAATTATGTTATGAAATATGTTGCAAAACATTTATAATTTTGTGTTATTTGAAGGAAAACCCTGCAGGCCGTGTTATATATATACATATATATATATATATATATATATATATATATATTTTCCCTCACTCACCCTTATATTTTTAAGTCACTTCTTAAAAGCCACCTTTTTCCCATTGGCAGCAGTCTGAGAGTTGACTTTTATTGACTTCTACTCATGTTTTACTTGTCAATTTTAATTACGTTTAATGTTTTTCTTTTAACGCTTTCGTATTTTATTGTGTTCTTACTGTTAAGCACTTTGGTCAGCACTTTCTGTTTTTAAAGGTCTGTATAAATAAAGTTGGCTTGGCTTATATGTTTTCGCTATTGTTTCCGTCTTTGTAATGGCAGCGCCTCCAGAAGCCGGGCAGCATAGCCACAGTTCACCTATCTCCCCATTTTTGTTTTGTTTTTGTCTTCTTGGGTGTTCTGTTAATTGTAATTTCCCCATTGTGGTATCAATAAAGTATCATTCATATTTAGGCTGGTGATGCTGGTGATATCACTCAGAATTCCACCTTTATACCAGATCTATAGTGTCTGGGTTTGGAAATCAGCTGTACAGCTTGTGAAACATCTGCTTTTATCTGCCAAAAAGCATCAGATCGGCTGATAACAGCATCACAAACCAAATTATCATGTGATGTTTTTCTGAGTGATTCTTTTCCACGCCGCACTGCTTCATCTAATCTTAGGGATCCCCCTCCTGCTGTGTCCCACTTAAAGCCCTGCCCATGAGGTCTTAGGAACATCCGTGATCTTCTCACCTCTCAGGTGCACTGTTGTAACTCCATGTGTTTCTTGTCTGTGTCATCATGTCTGTCATGTTTATTACATGAGCATGCTGCATAGGTAGTGTTTTTGCGAGGCACAGGGGACTCCTTCATTGCACGGTATACGCTCTGATGATACTCACAGAGCATTTGTGATCATATTTAAAGAGCTGCCTGTTTTAACGCTCACATCACGTTTGTTTCAGGCTGAGGTGCCATGCATTTTCCTGCTGTCACATTTTTCAGTTTATTACAGTTTTTTATACTCGTGGATCTGTATGATGTCACAGAAAGGAATATCCCTAATACGGTCATCTCAGACATCAAAGCCCCACCCATCTGCTGTTCAGACATTGTGTTTGTGAGGGCCGGCCAATTGGAAGAAAGATGTAATAAAGGGGGAGGAGCTAAACAGCTTGGTTTATACAGAGGATGAAATCAGGGGCTGCATCAAGGCAATAAAGAAGGAAGGAAGGACCCTCCTTAAGATTTTTTTTTTTGTATTTTACCTTGTGTACCTGGATTGGTAATCTCTCTGCCTCAACTGGAAGGCACTCTGCTGTCACCTGTTGTTGAATTCAAATGTATATTTAAATGTGATGCAGGAATACAAGTAATTACCGCAAAACTGTGTCATCCTCAGAGGAGCAGGAAGCTCTCAGGAAGGAGACCCGCCTCCTGCTCGGTCTGTGTTTGGACTCACGGGCTCGATACCGTGCGTCAACACTGCACCTGAAACAGGCTGGGCAGGATTACCAGGACGCCCTGAACATCTGCCGCCAGGAGCAGGGAGAGACACACCCACAGGTACTCACCTACAGGTAGACACAATCACAGGTAGACTCGCCTACTGATGTTGAGCACTATAAAATCTTCTTAATTTCTCCGTCAGACTCTTGTGCTCATGAGCGACCTGGCCACCATCTTGGATCTGCAGGGCCACCACCATGATGCTTTGGCACTGGTGCAGCAAGCGGTGGACCTGAGCCGCTCAGTGGAACACCCGGATCTGCACGTGCTGCTGGGAAACATGGCGGGCATCCTGCTGCACACGGGTGAGTGGCGGTCAAAGGTCAAGTTGTCAGTCTGACCTCTGTAGGTCTCACGCGGTCTGGTCCTGTCCCATAGGCCGCCTGGATGAGTCTGTCCGGTTCTATCAGGAGGCTCTGGGTCTGGCTCGGCAGGCTGGAGACCAGGAGGCTGTGGACAGGATCCAGGAGGGACTGAAGGAGGTGAAGAAGAGGAAGAACCAGGAGAGGAAGGAGGAGGAAGAAGCAGCGGCCGCAAAGTGACTCAGACTGAGGAGACCACAGGACCATCAGGACTACACCTCCTCTTCCTCTGTGGTGTATTTGGTCCATTCTTAGGACAAAACAATTAACCCGCTGTGAAGACCCGAGCTGTGTTCTGTTCCGGACTGAGAGTCTGTGTCAGTGTGTGTTTGTGCTCTCTAAAACCAATCAGGGTGAAGATCCAGACTCTGAAATCTAAACAGCCCCACCCCATCAGTTCCTGAATCTGCACCTCACCTGTCAGCTCACCTGTCAGCAGGAGCTATAAATATTTATGAAGCTATAAAGGTTGTTATGTGTTTTTCCTTGGAAAGCTGCAGCTGTGTGTGTGTGTGTGCTTGTGTGCGTGCACAGGTTCCCACAGAGCATGACGCAGGTGAACTTCCTGTTTCTGTTTACAGAACATGTCAGAATAAAAGCCGGATGATGACAGTAAACAAGAATCAGCTGCTGCTGCACAAACAACAGATTAACACACACACACACACACACACACACACACACGGTGGAGTCTGAGCGACCTCTGTGTAAGAGCGGAAGGTGTAGATTTGACGCTTCTCAGGATGAAG
Source organism: Bujurquina vittata (assembly GCA_015106715.1). NCBI lineage: Eukaryota > Metazoa > Chordata > Actinopteri > Cichliformes > Cichlidae > Bujurquina > Bujurquina vittata. Next base: position 13,973 of record VUQK01032101.1, read on the forward strand.
ATCTCCTCGTGGTTGATCAGCACAGCACATGAATGTGACTCTTTGACCTTTGGTGTGACTGTGCTCTGTTCCAGCAGCAGTGTGAGGAACACTGCGGAGAGTGTTGGAAATTAAAGCCGGCTGCAGGTCTGTGGAGCGACAGCGGGACACACCCAGCATGTCACTGCAATGACGTTATCAGGAAATGACACAAATGGACTCAAACTTTCTTATATTCCATAAATCGTTAGTCAGCAGGAGCAGTAAGTTGTGAATTGATGGATGCCTCTTCCTGTTTCTGTGATCATTAGAAAGTTATGTCATCATTCATCATATCGTTCCTCTCTGTGGGAGAACATCGAAGTCGGATTTGATGGTTAAAATCTGGATTGGGATCAGCTGAGCTCCCTTAGGTTTGATTGTTATCAGATGATGTTCCTCACTGGACACCTCTGAACTTGTATTTACAGCACAGACGGTGATCCAGTGTGGGATAAATCATCAGTCACATGATCTGTCGTTGTCAATGCCAGTTTTTCTTGTCTTGGATTTGTTGATGTGTTTAAACTTTTATTTCCTGCTGGAGAAGATTTTTGGGGTCTTCTTTGGATGCCTGATGAGCAGCTCATTGTTTTCTTGATTTCTTTGGTTATTTAAAGCCCATCAAAAGTATTCTTGAAGTTTAGGAGACAGAGAAGGAGGGAAGGAGACAGGAAAGGAAACAGTTTCTTCAGGTTTTCATGTGAGAACTAGAAGCTGCCTATATGAACATACAACACACACACACACACACACAGACCTGTACATTCCCATAGGTACCCTCACACCTTCACACATTAGTTCCATCCATCATTTACTTGTAAACACACGTGCACACACACATATTGAGGTGAAGCTGTGTGGGAATGAACATAATTGTTGTTGTGCTAACACGTTAATTAAACACACACACACACACAGAGCTGTGGGGTTATAAAAGCAGCTGCAGACCGTGTGGTTCTGTTTCTGCCAGACGACTACGACACTGAACAGGTACGAACAAACACACACACACTCAGAGGTCAGACGTTATTTAGCTCAATCTTGCGCTTTATAATAAGTTCATTTAAAGCTATTATTGGTCAAACTAGAGGGCAGCATTTCCCAAACAGTGAAGCTTTCTGGGAAAAAAAATGCAGCGTTCGGCCACAGGTGAGCGCTCAGCTGCGTTTTACAGACGGCGGAGGTTACGGGGGAAAGAGGTTAAAGTGCGGGGCTAATGGTGTGTGACATTCAGAGAACTCCTAAAAGTTGTATATTTAGAAGAAAAACGGTTAAGAGCACATCATGAGTCCACGTGAAGCTGGAGAGAAACATTTCTGAGCTGCTGGGATCCATGACACCACCTTTCTCCAACCAAACCATGCAGGCAGACATCAATGCCGCTCTTTCTTCAAGCTCCACCAGTAATTCTGACTTTGCCCCGTGTGACGGTTCCCTCCCTCGGTACAAGGCGTGGATGGTCCTGCGGCGCAGTTTGGATAGTGGTTTGTCCAACACTTCCTACCCGGAACACGGATGGTCAGAGATCCCCCAATTACAGAAACAGGTGCTTTCAGGTTAAAGGTTAGAAAAAATTTTTTTTAGGAGCATTTAAACACACTTTCATCACGATTGCATTAGTACCCACGCTCACCACCACCATGGCAGCATAACTTGTTAATACAGAGCCCTGTGGGACACCGCACAGATCCACAGAGCAGAACAGGATGCTGAGAGGAGACACAAGCCAGCTCCTCATCACCAACCGGTCCATCTTCATCCACCCTGCTCTACTCCTGAGCAGCTGGAGTGGTGACAAACACACCAATTACAGGCCGGCCACAGCTGACGTCACAGTGGTTATGTCCATCTTTTATATACAGTCTAACAGCAGTGAGACGCCACTGCGCCACCACCGGGTTGGATTCTGAATGACAGGTCTGTCCTTACATCTCTGAAGATCAGATCCTTTTGATCTTTTCTGATAATCAAACAGCAGAAAGCAGTCAGACAGTTTCGGGCTGCTGCATGCAGGTGATCAGAATGACCAATAGAAACTCTTCATCACCTGCTGCGTGTGTCAGGCTGCAGCTGGTTGGACAGAATCAGGTGGGAGTTACCTGGCTGTGTGATGTCATGAGACACCATCAGACCAAACGGACGGTCTGTCTGCAGCTGTGTGTGTGTGTGTGTGTGTGTGTGTGTGTGTGCCCAGCCAGGAGGCGGGACTAGCCTTGAGTGACAGTGTGGTTTCCATAGTGACCTTCAGCTGATCAGGTTTCTGTGGAGAGTTTGGAGCTCCTCATTTGCAGCGTGTCCGTCTCCTCTGCTCCCTCGCTCTGCTCCTCCTCTCTCCTCCTTTCAGCCTCTCTTTCTTCTCCTCCCCCACCTCCTCTCCCACCCCTCCACCCCCC
>VUQK01032110.1:0-12025 GCA_015106715.1 Bujurquina vittata
GGGTTTTCTTGTTTTTTTTTTTTTTGTAGTGGTTCCACTCTGGTTCAGTACAAAAAGAGGAGACAGAGATGGGAAAAGAAAGACCAAAAACCAACAACAGCAAAAAGGAAAAGTGTTCACGCACACACTGCTGGCACTAGTTTGTTTTTTAAAAGTCCAAAAAAACAAACAAACCCAAAAATAAAAAACCTAAAACGTAAAAGAGCCGTGAGAGGGGTTTAAAAGAAAACGTCAAAGAGGAGGATTTTGGGGGGGGACAAGTTGCTCCCATTTTACAAAATGTAACAAAATTTTTCCCGCAAAATTTTACAAATCTGTAGCAATACAGGAAAAACAAACAAACAAACATGTACGTCCTATTTACAACAACAAGGAGAAGAAGCCTTTTTTTGAAAGTGTAGTGAGAATGCAGCAGATCCCAGCTTTGGCACGCGGCGTGTTTGTTCGTTTGTTTGTTTGTTTCAAATCCACCCTGTCTGTCGCTCTGTCTGTACTGCTGCTGCAGGCACACATTCGCTGCTCCGGTTCCACTCCACGGCAACCCGGGTCACGCACAACACGGCCTCGCCGTCCACCCATCAGGGTCGCGACCTCCTCCGGAGCGACTTAAAGGAGAAGTTCAGGGCTCTCGGTAAATGCGCAGGGCTGCATGTTGCAGTGGTAATGATAAAGTTGTTATTCGTCAGTTTGAGCTGTTATGGAAGATCATTAAGGATACATGGGACACACAAACTCTGAACTCACAGTGCAAAATCCCGCCTGGCTTTTCCGTATTATATTAGACGCCTTGAGCAAATTAAAATGCGTTGCTCATCATATTCATATTAAACAGGGTCAAAGTTTCAGATGAGTTCAGTGGTTGCACAAGTAAACACTAACTCAGTTTCACACAGTTTCTTCTACTCTTGGGTCTGTATGATGTCATAGAGCGGACATAGAAGCCCTGCCCACCATCAAATCTCCCTTATACGAGGGGCAGCCAATCAGTAGAAAGTTGTCATAAAGGAGAGCAGCCAGGGGGTGATGTGAGGAGTCTGCACTGAGTGAGATAAATAAGGATTAGTGTGAACTGTGACTCATGCAAAGCTACTCAAGAATGAAATATAGAAAGGAGAATAATCTACTTTATAAGTTTGGAACAGCAGTGATGCACTTGAAGCTTGGAGTAAGTCACAGAATAGTTCATCTATCTAGAGAAAAAATAGAGTTTTAGAAGGTTAAATTCATGTTGTGTCAGTTTTTCAGAGGGCTAGCTAGCGGTAACACGTCAAAGTGAAACCATAAGCACACACTGTAGTGTAATTTATGGAGTGGAAGATTTGATGAATTTAATGGGAAAAAAAATGGATGTGTTACGATCATAGCACATTTCAGGGAATGCTAACACTGATTAGTGTAATTAGTGTAAAGTGGGTTCCAGTAAATATGAGTGTAAAAACCTTAACAACAAAACCAGAAAACAAAAGAATGACGTGGCTCTCAGGCAGGTGTGACAGCCTCGATCAGGATGCACAAACAGGCCCGAGGAAAAAAATCTGTGACTCTGATCTGGCCGTGCGGCTGTGTTTTAATTTCTAAGATAGCACAAAACTCCGACTGAATCATTTAGTGTTCCATTAGCCAATGAATCGTTCCCACTTCCCAACCAATCTCAGGAAAATGGGAAAAAAAAAAACCCTCATTCAATTCTCCGTGAACAAAGCCTCGTGTGCCGTCACACTGACCAAAGCAGCGTTAATACTGCACTGCTGACAACTGCACGCTGCAGCTGAAGAGCAACAAAAGGAAGTAAATATAGAAAGTTTCAGTGGTGCAGAAGGACTCGGTCGTCTCATCATGGAAAAGATGTTTTTTTTTCCAGTTAAAACCTCCAGCTGCAGCTCGCTGATTCATTAAATATGTTCAACAATAATAAAAAAGAAAAAAAAAACTCCCACTTTGAATGAAATATTCTGTTAACTTCCTCCGACTGGAAACTGATTTAGAGGAAAAATAAAGAGTTGCATAATAATGCGGACGGACGGCTCTGACAAGGACGACGTAATTTTGATACGCTGCATGAGTGAAATGCTAATTGTTCATTTAATTCACCCAAAGTGTGCACTGAGGAATTAATAAACCAATCCCACTGAGATTTACGTTTAAAGGGACACGATTTTCTTATTTTGGAGACATGCTTGTTGTTTTGCTTCACTCAAATTTGCTTTGTTTCCAGACTCGTTTGCAGATTTATTCTCGTGGGAGGTTTAGAGGGAGGGATCCACTTCACCTTTTTGGAGAAAAAGGATCCATGTCACTCCTCCAGTTCCTAACTGGGATTGCTCGCAGCGCTCTGGAGGACGCATGTGCGACGGTGTTTGTGCGCCGAGTCTCGTCTCTGCAGCGAAGGCTCGCGCCGCTGCTGTGTTTTAATACTATTGTAAAACTCACACTGCTGTGAAAAATGAAAGCAGCAATTTGAAATCCACTGTAAGGGGGGGAAATTTCAATTATCTTCACACATCGTGACCCTGAATTTCTCCTTGCACTCTTCAAATTTCAATTTGGGTACAAACCACAATAAAGCCTGCCACAGCGGCGGCTCCGTCGTGTTTAAAGTCGCCTTTTGTGCGAGCGAGTGCCACATCTACACAGTGGTCCCTTCAGGTCGCTGAGCAGATTGGCTCCAGCCAGGAGGACCATGTTGTGCGTGAGCTGAGATGCGACAATCAAGAGATTAAAACAAAAATCGGAGAAAATTTAAATGGGAAAAAAAAAAATCTGATAAATCAAGAAACTCTTCTTTTGTTGCTCCATTCTTCATTTTCTCTCCTCTTGTATGTTTCCAGCAGCAGCGGCGGAGGCGATGGCACCTGAAATGGACAGATGAGAGCGGGGGGGGACACACATTAAAATCTATCAAATATTCCCAGCACAGGAGAAATGTCAGTTTCACAAGAACTCAGAAGATTCCCAGCAAAAAGGAAAACAAACCCAAACCAAAAGGGATCGGTGTGTGTGTGCGCGTGTGTGTGTGTGTGTGCGCGTGTGTGTGTGTGTGTGGATTAAAAAGCAATAGTTGAGCCAGGAGTCGGTGTTCCTGGTCGCCTGGTGCTGCTGGGAACTGGGACACACTCTGAAATAAGGGCGGCAGACCTGCGCAGCTCTCCTAATCTGTGTAAGAGGAAAAGTGTGCTGCAGCGGTGTTTTGTGTGGAAGCGATTAAACGAGGCCCGCAGTCGCTGTGATTACAGAATGGCCACAGTGAACACACACTCACACACACACACACTTTTTTAATCGCAGGATTCAAGTAGCGGCTCGTAAACAGCAGATGAGCTGCAGGTAAACTCGGGACTCTCTGTGACGTCCAGCCTTCCTGCTTCCACAGGAATTCTGAAGGTGCTGCTAATCAAATACAATTGATTAACTGATCGTCAGTAAGTGTGAGCACCCGTATAAATGCAGAGTTTTTGGCAGTTTGCAGGTCTGGAGCACTCAAGCGCCCTGAATAGACATCCCAGGCAAATTTGTCCCAAGCTCAGACCACGCAACACTAAGAGAAATTGCCCCAAACCCAAGAGCTCCACCTCAGACTCAGTCAGCATGTTAAATGCTAATGACAGAACAATTAGAAAAAAGACTGAACAATTAGGACTTAAAGGGTTTCAGGAGAAAGCCTCATCACTCTGAATGGGCATGGCAGCACAGCTTAGCTTTGCAAAGCTGCCAAGTGGAGATGTTGGTCCAAACTACTCAGTCAGCTGTCAGCACGGTGGTGGACGGCTGAGGATTTGGGCACCTTGTGGTCACTGAATGGAGCAGGAACTCCTCTAGATACCAAAGTAGAGAAAACTTCTTGCCGTTAAACGTGGTTCCTCAAGCCAATGAATCATGCAGGGCTCCTACACTGTCAGATCGCTGCGACTCTGCACGCTGGAGAGTTTTAAATAAAAACTGAAACGACATTAAGCAACACTGCAGCATCTGTTTAAGCTCCTCTGAGCTCGACACAGAAATTAATCAATAAGTTCCCAAAGAAAAAAAAAAATCGCTGGATTTCTTCTTCAGCTGGACAGGCTGTGAACAGCTGCTCCATCAGCTGTGCAATTACAACAGCTGACGATCCACTACAAAGCTTTATTACCCTCACACGCGCAAACAGTACAACACACGCATTACTGAACATTAGTGTGTGTTACTGAAGCAGGCCCAATGAGTCAGAGGCCCTCTGAGCCACCAGCTCACTACAAAAAGACGCACAATAACGAGATTAAAGGTGAAAACAGAAGGAAAATGCAGCGATACACATCAACTACAAACAGACACAAAACCACTGCAAAGACACCAAAAAGAAAGTCCAAAGCTAGGACATACTGTAAAACTGCTACACTACAAACACAACTACAGAGACACAAAAGCAAGTGCGCAAAAACTGAAAAACTACAAAGAAAACTACAAAAACGCAAGAAACAGCTGTGGGAATAAACCACAGCGAACAGAAAAGCAGCTACAATGAGACCAATAAGTGTACATTTTAAAACAACCACAGCACGTGAAACACAAACGGTCCCGTTGAGAAGGACGGGGAGCTTTTACGCGCCCGGCCCACCTGTGATTGCTGAGCGACAAAGACACACCTCTGATGTTGCGAGTCGCCATCATCCTTCACACAAAATTCCGCTCAGGTTGAAACAGAAGTTGATGTTCTGCTGTGTGAAAGTTTGAGATTAGCTACGATATCCCAGAGCTCAGAGAGTGAGAGGCCGACGCGGGGCTTCCAGGGACAGCCGCCACGTCTTGAATGTGACGTCAGCCAAACTAGGCGAGCACTTTTAAGGACCAGTTCTTTGAACTTTTATATTCATATTAATAGCGGCTGCCCTACAAGAAAGACAATGCTGAAGAGGAGGCTGGGAAAATTCAGATTTTAGATTTTTATGGCCCGATTCACTGAACTCAGTATTCATAAAAACATTCTGAACATCTTTCATTGAAATTGATCAAATTTGAGGAGCCTTTGAGGAAGTTCTCGCAGTGTTTTCCAGGTTTAAAAGCTGATTATCTTTCTCTCATTTGAAAACTGGTAACAAAATGGTAACAAATGAATGTTCTTTAAGATTGAGGTGACCCGGGTGTCGCGCTGCTCCGTGTTTTACATCATAATGATGATGTAAAGTGAGGGAGAGGCTCTGCAGCATTTTGGCAATTAAGGCTTCATCTATACGGTACGACTGTTGATAAGTTATTACAGGACGCTGCACCGCGCTCCGGTGATTAAATGAAGCCCCGAGCTGCTGTGATTAGTGAGACAGGACAATGGATGAGACACACACACACACACACACAAGCTGGGGACATCAATTAGCGCTACTGCAGAAATTTGTTTTTGCTCCATCGGTCGTTACGACTCCCTAATATGATTTGGTTGATGCCACGGCTCTTTAGCACTCTTTATTAGGATCATCTTGCTCGTGTGACCTTTAACTCCTCACCCAGTGTGTAAAAAAACAAAATCAGACGCATTAAAAATCAATCAATCAATCAAACACCGCGCGTGAAAGCAGCTTCAAATGAGCTTGGAGTGTTGATTTAACTCGTGCTTTAGGAGTTGTTGTCGCCATTCACTGAATTTGCCCGCTTGCTCCTCTCCGTCTGTAAGAGCTGTGAACACTTCACTTCATCACTGTTATTCTTCATGTTCCCAGCAGATATTTGTCTCTTTCGTCACCTGTTTACCTTGGCCTCCTCTCCAGCAGACTAGCATTACCATTAGCAGAATAATCATTTCATTTGTAGTTTGTTTTGCTTTATGGCCGACTAACTTTGTTACATTGATGACATGTCAGTCTTTAATTAAGCTGAATTATCGCTGACTGATTTCTGACCGATAACGGACTTGTGTTGAAATACTCTGAGTTCATTTTTTGCTGCAGTTTCTCCTCTCAAGGTCTTAAAATTGTATTTTATTGACTGATGTGTGTTGAATTGTGCTTTTCTGTGTGTATTTTTTGCGGTTAGATTAATTACAGAACGTGAATTTTTTTCTTTTGCTGTGATATCGACCATTTTCCACTGGCTGCTGAGTTGTGGTCTGTTGTCAGAGTACAAACATGCTTGCAATGGTTTATTCAGAGCAGCACCAGATCAATATTTTCATCTTAACAAAGGATTAAATGAGTGTGTTTAATCTGAAAGCTGTCATTCAGAGTGATTTAGCAGCACACTCTTGGTTTCTATTCACTCTGAAGAGCGTTTCACCGTCTTTCAGCTTGAAGTTTTGGTCTCCTGGTCGAGGCATTAAGCATTTTTTAGGACTGTTTGCAACTCTGACAGGCTGCTCAGCATCAAACAACCGAGAGTCAGAAACGAAGAAGCGGTGAAGAAATGAGATGAAAAGGGTTAATACATTTCCTTCAGGAGTTGGTGGAGAACAAACCAGATCTAAGAGAGTACTGAATACTCAACTTCCTACAGTGAATAGAGCTCGTTCTAGGGTTGTTGCCAGTGAGAGAGATGCTTTTGAAGTAATCAGTAACAGGTTTTTAGCCATTTTTATTGATTTATTTTTTTGCCCCTTTTGGGTTTTGGCTCTTTTTTGCCCTAAATTTGATGGTCTGAAGCCATTGTTCTCAGCTGGACACGGATGTAGTGCCTACTCTGGATTAGGATTTTTCTGTCCCAGGTGGAGGAGTTCAAGTATCTCAGGGTCTTGATCCTGAGTGAGATGGACTGATGGTTTATCGTCTGCAGTGATGTGAATGCTGTACTCGTCTGTTGTGGTGCAGTGAGAGCTGAGGGTGAAGGTGAAGCCTTCAATTTACTGGTTGATCTTCCTTCTTGGCCTCACATATGGCCATGAGCTCTGGGTAGAGACCAAAAGAGTGAGACTGGGGATACAAACAGCCAAAATGAGCTTCCTCTAAAGGGTGGCTGGGCTCAGAGTAGAGCCTCTACAACTCCACATGCAAAGGAGCCAGCTGCGGTGGTTTGGGCATGTCCGAGCTGGAGGAGACCCAGGGCATCTGGAATGTGTCTGTATCCCTCCATAAGAGCTGGAGGAGGTGGCTGGGGAGAGGGAGGTCTCTGCTTAGACTGCTGTCCCAGCAACTGGACCTAGAAAAGTGAAAATAGATGGATGGATGCGATGGGTTCGGCATAGGGGTTGTGCCTCATTAAAAATGAGACAGTTGTGATAGTTTATGAAAGTGAAGTTGTCACTTTACTTTGAGCAAGTAGAAGGACAGCTTCTGTGCCAGAGAAAGAAAGATGCCGTGGGCACGTTAACAAGATACCCACTTCGATGTAATTATCAGGCTATGAAAGAGGAAGCAAAAAGTAATTATTTATAACCTTTGGTTTGCTTTTAGGAACCAATGTTCTATCTATCTAAAACATCAACATGCCATTGCTAATAAAAGCATGCTGTTACTGCTCAGTGAAGACTGAACGGCACCTGTTGGACGTTTAATAAGAAAATTCAGCATTTCTTGTTGCCACATTTGCCTGTTTTAGTCAGCACCACATATTTCAGAGAGTTTGAGTGTGACTTCTTTCTGGAGCAGATTTCCCATCAGCAGCGTTTGGTGGATTCCAGCGTTCACCTGCCACACTCAGTAATCTGGGTGCCAAACGGATTTGGAGAGCAGAACTCAGTCTGGCAGAGCGGACGAGCCTGCGGCCGCAGCCACAAAGTGCCAGAGTTTAGATAGCTGCTTGTGTTAATTTATCATCCCGCTCACGGTCCAAATCACCAGCACCAAAAGCCTCCCCCCCCCCCCCACCCCCCGAGCAACTCTGATAAATCTACGGTAAGATGCAGTTTTCCACGTTTCACCTCGCTGCGGCTGCTGAACTAACCGTAAAAACAATGATAGCTTAATTTGGGGTTTATCACGTTTGACATCAAGATTGGATTCGTGGCGTTCCTGTAAACAATGACCTGTTCAGTGTCTCAGTCTGATGTGCGGGTCGGAGCAAAGAGGTGGAGAGTGGAGGAGTTTATGACAGCAGCTGCAGCTCTGGGGAAGAACATGACAAAGCCTCGTCAATGTCATAGCGAAGTTTTCTTAACTGCGACCATCAAGATGCACCATTTGTATAGAAAACCTGCAGCTATAAAAAGCTCGGTGGCAGTATCATGTTGGACCTGCTCTACTAGATGACGAAGATGGGAAAGATTAACAGTTTAAAACCTGGAAGAGGCAAAGCGGCACTAAATCATTATTTTCATCGTAACTGTAATTAAGATTACTGATTATATATCAATGTATTTATTGCACGTGAACTTTGAGACTAACTGCTGAAGAAAGCAGTAAAGCTGTAGTAGAACTCCCAGATGTTTCCTTCAGGAGCTGCTGGGGACCAAACGTTGTAATATGGAGTGTCGGGCACGAGTTGTATGTCAGGAAAATGTTAGAGACTTTTGGTTTCTGAGGAAGCAAGACTCGATCCAGGTGACCCAGTCCAAGGATTCAGTTTAATTTGCTGGGGTACAGGTTTGCACATCAGTAGCTCTGTTGCCTGCATAGATTCAAATAGACCAGAATGGTCACAAGAAAATGTGTTTTTAGGAGTGAAAAAATACTTAAGTGCCTTTGGACCACATAAACCAGGTGATTTTGTTCCTGTACTTTATCTTTTTAGCGGTCGACATCTTTGCCATCTCCTTGTATGTTCTGCTTCATCATCTCCTTGTATGTTCTTCTTCTTCGTCCTCCTCCATTGCATTTTTCTTCAATTCATCCTGGCTTCCAGATCAGATGACGTCCTCACACTTGAATTTATTTTAGACTTTGAAAGCGAATGTCAGCAAAATGCAGCCTTTTTCCTGGATGGCTCACCAGTGACCTGGTGAATGAAAACATCTTAAAGACCTCCTAGTACCGGGGTGCTAAATACAACATTACAGCGGCTGTGTATGAAGAGTGACATTTACGTGTCTGCTTGTCGGAACCGCCCGTTTGACACAGTAAAAGCGAGGACAAGTCGACCTCCACCAATCCACCAATTTTTCCTCTGGAAAGTCGCAACATCATGATTTATTTGATTTCATTTTCATTGGAATCCATCTTTATTATTGTCGAGTGGAGCGCTGTGACCTGTTTCTTATTTAACTGAGATTAGAGTTTCAGTTTCTGGCTATCTGAGGGGAGCAAATACAGCAGAGAGTGGGCACATCGTTGGAGTTTGTATGTAGTAAAGGCAGCTGCTCCTTAAACTTATCTTTGGTGCCGTCACATGAACAATATTCCTCTGTTATCTTCATGTGGGAAGGAACTGCTTTTTGAGATTTTGTATTTTTCTGTGCACATGCCACCTTACCTCAGCTCTCTCCCCGTGGGATAAATAAAGCATTTTTTTTTTTGGACTGAACTGAAGCAGGTAAAAGGAGCAGGAACCTTTTTCAAATATCACTGAAAGGAAGCGTTTTTATTTTTTCCACTCCTACACTTACTGTTGGTTTTTTCAAAATGCTGCATATTGATAATCGATTCCAGCTGTCACGAGCTGATTTTGAAGGTGCCCAAAAGTGGCGACAACCCTCCAGAAGTGACATTGTAAGAAGTCGAGTGTCTGCTTCGTTTACAGTCATTTGTCTTGAGGAAATCATTTGAGCAGATTCTATGTTGATAAGCAGAAAGCCGTGCAGAAACATTAAGACTTTCAATCTTCTGTCAGAACAGACAGAGGAGGGAACAACCAACACACTCTGTCATCACACTTTGCCCCAGGCGGAGCCTTTTATCTATCAAACTTTACCACACCGGGGGGTCTGTTGCTATTTTTGGGCCTCCAATAATGTTTTTTTTCCCTAAAATTTCCTGAAGTTGGTGTTTGTTGCTGAGCAGTTGTAGCCAAAACTCACACAGCTACACACACAGACGGTGACTGGCTCGAGTAGTTTTGTTTGTTGCCTGGGATCGAGGTGTTGGCTTCAACACTGACAGGCTGGGGAGAGGAGGGGGGGGGGCACACGAGGGACCAATGAGGGCCTTGCTGAGTTAAATCACTTCAGTCTGTAGGTGGTCAAACCTGCAGCCAGAGAATTAATTCACTTCAATCCATCCATCGATTTTCTTCACTGCTCAGCCAGCTCCGGGTAATCGGGAGGCTGGAGCCAATCCCAGCAGGAAAAAAAAAAAAAAAAGAGATGTGGGGCTCAATTTTATTTAAATGTGCCAATTCACAACAACAGTCATTCCAAGCGCCTTTCTAAAGTAAGGTAAAGGTCTCACAGTGTTAGAAAGAAAATCCCTACGATCTGATGGTGCCCTTTGAGCAGGATTTGGCGATGGTGGGGAAGAAGAACTCCCCTTTAAGGGGGTGAGAGTGAAAGCTGAAAAAGAAGAGATAAGAGGACCACAGAGAGACCACAAACAACAAACAGGACAAAAAACAATGTAAGAGTGGCACATAAATGCCGGAGAGAATAGAGGAGAGTGGAGAAGAAGAGCTTAGTGCGTCATGGGAAGTCCCTCGCACCCTGAACTTATTGCAGCTTAACTAAGGGAGGGTTCAGGATCACCTGATCCAGTCCTAACTATAAGCTCGCTCTTTAAGCCTAATCTTAAAAGAAGAGAGGAGGGATCAGTATTTTTTTTTTTACTTTTTACAGCAGAACATGGGGATCAGGAAAGTATAAAAAATACACAAGGACAACAAGAACACAAGGAACACAACAACCAGACATTTAAATCAACTTTCTGAAACCCTAAACCAAAACGTATGCTGTAACCTGGCACGCACCTCCCTAGGAACGCGATGATTGGTGCATTCAATTACGTCATTTCCCATGATGTAGTTCCGGTTACTTCTTCTGTTCCCATTGTTTGAAACAATTGGAAGAGAATGGATCAGTTTCAAGAGGGAAAATCCAACTGACAACTAGTATTTTGGCAGCAAAACTGCAACACAACGAGACACCAGCACAGGTATGAGTGGTGGCTGTTTGCATAGGCTGTATAAACACTATACTGCCAAAAGTCTTTGCCCGTTTGCCTTCACACGCACGTGAGCTTGAGAGACATCCCATTCTTAATCCATGGTGTTCAATATGCTGCCAGCCCAACGGTTCTGGGAAGGCTTTCCACAAGTGTGTTTATGGGAATTTTTGACCACTCTTCCAGATGCGCATTTGTGATGTCGGACACTGAGGTTGGACAAGAAAGCCTGGCTCTCGGTCTCTGCTCGAATTCATCCCAAAGGTGTTCTGTTAGGTTGAGGTCAGGACTCCACCAAACCCGTTCATCCATGTCTTTATGGAGCTGCTTTGTGCACTGGTGTGCAGTCATGTTGGAACACGTTACCAGACAGAGAAGTGTGATTTGTCACTCCAGAGAACACGTCTCTGTGCTGTACACCACTGCATCCGACACTTTGCATCGAGCTTGGTGATGTAAGCTGCTCGGCCATGGAAACCCATTGCAGGAAGCTCTACAAACACTGCTCTTGAGCTGATCTGAAGACCACATGAAGGTTGGAGGTCTGTAGCGACTGACTCAGCAGAAAGTTGGCGACCTCTGCACACCATGAATCTCAGCATCTGGTGACCACTCTGTGATTTCATGTGGCCTACCAGGTTGTGCTTGAGTTGCTGCCGCTCCTAATTGTGACCACTTTGTTATACTGTAATCCCACCAAAAGCTACTGTGGCATATTTAGTAGTGAGGAAATGTCATGACTAGACATGTTGCCCGCGTGACATCCTATCACTCCTGAGGGCGACCCATTCTTTTTACAAATGTCTGTAGAAGCAGAGTGCATGCCTAGATGCTTGGTTTATACACCTGTGGCCACGGAAGTGGCTGGAACACCTGAATTCAATGACTTGGATGGTGAGTGAAAAATGTAGTTATTTGTGATGGGTGCTCATGTTAGTGCAGGCATGTGGTTTGTTCTCGGGGAGGAGATCGTGGCAGCACTGACCTGGAAGCAGCAGTGATGTGAAGAAAAAAGCTGCTGGAGAGTAAAAATGTAAACAATGCAGAACTAAAAGTGAGCTGTGCAAAAAAAAAAAAAACAGACAGAATATATCTGAAAATCT
>VUQK01032110.1:22359-52865 GCA_015106715.1 Bujurquina vittata
GCACACCCTTATATTCCCAAAGAGGCCCCCCCCCCCCCCGCTTCAAATGAACCTTTAACTTGACTAAAGTTTGGAACTGACTGTGTTTACAGTGAAAAAGTCATCTGAAGCAAAGCCTTATGATTGCAAGAGAACAAAGAAAAAAGACCCAGCAACCGGATGCATGTTTGGAGAAGTAAAGGTGAGACTGCACTAAATCTGAAACACAGGGGTGGTAGCATCATGTTCTGGGGCTTTTTTGCTGGCGTTGCCCTACTGAGGCATTTTTTAAAAGCCTTTCTGACCAAGCCAACGTACAGTACAGCGTCAATACAGCCGTTTATGCAGCTGCCACTGTAAGCGGGCTGCAGCAGGCGAGACTGGATGTGATGAGTGGATGTGACTGAGAAAACTGACGGACACTGCATGCTCACACAGCAGCAAGCTGTCAATCACACGGTAGGCCCACCCCCAAACACACCCTGCTTTAAGCTCCGTTTTTACTGGAATGGACCAAAGTTTGCAAAACGAGCTTCATGTTCAGTAAGACGTGAAATTAGCCGCACTTCTGAACTAGCTTTACTTTTCATACCTGGAAGCTACAGCAGTGTTTTTGTTTCTTGGTTTGCTTGTTTGTTTGACATATATCTATAACATTACAGGCACCTATTAGATGCATAATAGATGATTATCCACCCACTCTGCTGACCTCTAGATGCTTCTCGCAAACTCTGCTAGACAAATAATTTTAATCATTCCCTTTTGAAGACTAAATTATATATTTAAAGGTGTATAAACCGTGTTTGAGATAGAAAGACATTTTTTCTGTCCACAAAGCCGTGGTGATACCCTCTGGAGCAAATCTTGTCATTTCGTAACTCCCCATCAAAAGATGGGAGGCTCCAATCTCAATAAGCAACATGATGTTTTCTGTCCCCCCAGCCTTTCTTTCCTCTAATGTCCGAGTGTCAGCGCACGTCTTAACATCACACGGGCTTCACCGGGTCCAGTCTAATCAGGCGCTGGCAGACAACAGCGCTTGCTGACAAAGCCAGAAGGCCAGAAGTTAAAAATAAAGGGGGTCCAGCTGACAACTTGAGATGCCACGCTCGAAAATTATGATGAATCAGAGTGCCACTTAATCAGGACACGCCGTTCCAGGCCAATCACATGTAAATGCGATAAATTGAAGACGTCCACAGCAACTACAAAAGACAAAAAAAAAGTCTCCAAACTCCAAACCCCATTAAAAAGACATTAAGCGCCTTTCATAGATTCGGGCAAAGACAACTTCACAGGATAATTACCCTGTAATCATGTAATAAGAGAGACTCAGTGATGAGATCTCCTGACAGCTATCATCCACACAATGGAATGGAGAAAGTGAGGTAAAAACAGATGGGGAGAGAGAGGGGGGAAGAAAGGTATGAATAAATATGGGAAGAGAGCTATAATAAAAAAGGAGGACAAAAGGAAAAAGCAGGTAAATGGGAGAGGAGAGAGAGAGGGAGGAAGAGTGGCATAAAAAGAAAAGGAGAGAGAGTGGGGAAGGCGCACAGAGATAAGGCGAAAAAGAAGGGAGAGTCTGAAAACTTCCAAGCTAATGAAAGAGAACAGGCACAAAGCAGAAGACGCTTTAACTAGGCCATGGCCTGGCAGACAGAAAGAGGGAGAAGACAGTGAAAGAATGGAGAAGAAGAGTGAGAAAAGAACGCAGATAAACATAAAGAGGGAGGAGGAGAGGAAAGGGACAACAGAGTGTTTCAAGAGGAAGAAAAAAAGGCAGACGGGGAAAGATAAGCAGCAGTGAGCAGAGGAGCCGAGAGTAAGAGGCAGAATCGAAAGCAGATGAAGAGAACGAGAGCGATGACAGGAGGACAAAACCATTTCCATTTGACAGAAAAAAATGTAACGCATAATAAAATGAGGTTTTGGTGCACTTTCTATCAGGAAAGTTGAAGCTTTGAAAAGGTGCCCCAATCAGTTGGGGGGGAAAAACACATTTGCCAGGAAAAAAACGGGTACTTCAACACTTAATTAGTATTGGGCAAGCTGTTATTTGTCCCATGTGTCACTTAATGTTGGACATATTTCATGCTCTCGCAGCCTTGATCAGCTCCTCATCGCCTGCACGGGAGACACATTTTATAGCTGCAGAGTATCCAGAGCCTGCTTTGAATTGTTGTACTGTGCAATGAGACTGAACTAATCCTATGTTATTATAAATCTCATGCATTTACATTGCTGCTTATTGCATGCTTCAGCTAATGGCATTTCCTCAAACAACAACAAGAAGCAGAAAAATAGTGACAATCAATTCATAGAAAACTACTCGACAATGAAGCCATTACTGTTCAACAGCGAACCCAAACGTGTCCAACTCAGACGCCTCAAGGAGCTCAAAATTTCAGACCCAAACCTCCTTTGAAAGAGATCCGATGACCGGTTCGCTCAGTCTGAATAGACCGCAGGGCGATCAGATGCAATCCAAAGTGGAGTCGACCCAAATGGAGTCAGAACGACAGAATTATGGGTCGTTTTCTGCACTCCACCACTCTCCCTCCTCTATCTGTCTCTAAAAACCTGCTGCAGTACAACATGACCCGACCCTGCGCAACCTGATTAGACTGAATATGATTTTGGACCCAGCCCAACTCAGGTCCCCGGGTCAGGTCTCGGTTAGCAGGGAACTAGGGGGCCTGTGGAGACCTCTAGCCTGTAGCACTGAGTACCAAAAAGTTCACAAGTTTACAAAGTTTGTTGCATTTTCATTTTTTTTTTTACTCCCAAATTATTTAACCTTGACAAATCTTCACTGTTTACAGCAGAGATATGAGTGCACAGAAGGCCTCTGCTGCTTCTCCTTATTTTATGACACATCCTGTTCCTGGGGTGGATTCTCATATTGATCACTGATTGACATCAATCATACTGATCAAAATTTAAAGTAACGAGGTCAGTACATATACATGTAAGCCTTGTGAGCCAAAACCTCAGGCAGTTTTTTTCTCTCTGATCCAGCAGCGAGGGGATAGCCCTAACATGGTCATCTTAGGCAAAGAAGCCCCACACACCCTCTGTTGATGAGGGGCGGCCAATCAGAAGAATATGAGTTTAATGGGCCAATGTGCTGTACCAAGTACATAGTAAAGTGTAAGGCTAAATCACGCAGCTGGAAACGAGCAGAAGAGGCCCACTTTTTAAAAGAATGCAGCAAGGGTCACTGTGTCAACGGTTCACCGTGGGAACAGAAACCGAGCAGCATTCATTCAGCACCTCTCTGCTCATACGGACCACTCAAACCCATACATTCACATAGTGCTTGTTCTGTGCACTCGAACTGCCTCACACCTACATCCATGTTAGGATGGATGTCTTTAGGCTGCTGGAGGAAACCCACGCAGGCACGAGGAGAAACCTCAGCTGACCAGGAGATTCAAACCCAGGACCTTCTCGCTGTGAGGTGCCAGCAATAACCACTGAACCATAAAGCCTGCAGCCGAAATGAAAATGCAGCCATTCAGCATAGCGTTGTCAGGTGGTGCGGCCAAGTAAAATATGAATTTAGACCAATAAACAATAGGTTAAAGTGGACACATGGCTTGAAGCTAGGCTACTGTACTGAAGGCATTCATTTCTAAATGATTCTGGAGAACTGGATTCTACAGACATGAAATATCTGCAAAATACCAAAGCGGTGGGCAGTGAAGATCCTCTTAAACAGGGCTGTCTAACATGTGGCCTGAGGACCACAACCAGCCAGCTAAAGGGTTCAGTTCAGCCCGCTGGATGGCCGACATCATTTACAACAATTTTGTCAATAAAATTCCTTTTTACTCCTCTCGTGGTGAGGAGGAGTGAAAATGTCGACTGCCGTCTTTTCACTGATCCTTAAATTGTACCGGGAGTGTAATGAGACTCAAAATGTGGGAAAACTTTTTCTCAGGACATCTCATCGCCTGCTTTGTTAATGAAGCGCTGATGAGAAAAACATTTTAATAAGCGATACCTGTTGTCTGACTAACTTTAAAGGGAGAGTGGTACGCGTTCTTTTTTTTAAATCTTGGCACCGGTTCAGGTGAAGCGTTTCTTTCCACTGAAAGAACGAGAACATTTAGAACACGCTCTGGTTTTACCGGTCTGGCCCACATGAGATTCAACCGGATAAACTAATTTCATCCTTTAGACCAAAAAACGGGCTACAAAAATGTGCTCTGGCTCTTCACACCCACACAAACTGCAAGACAACACTCCAATCGGTGCCACGCCCACAAATCCAGACATAAAAAAATCCTCACACGGTGGGTATCCCGTTCCATCATAACCTGCGACTGAGAGGATGCAGCTGATCACAGCTTTTAAAGATGCCCAGGTGCATTTTAAGCTAAAACGGGAGTTAAGCTGCTCTTAAAAGCCACTCCAGGAAACTGTGCACTAATAACCCAATAAAGCAATCAATACACAGCCCTAATACGGGCCAAATTCGAGCAAATATTTCAATCTCTATTCAGATGCTCTACTTGTGCATTTGCTTAAAATACTTGGCCAGAGACCCAGCTGCTGCCAGAGGTGAAGTGGGAAAAGAGGGAGGGAGACGGTAAAGGAGATAAAACACAAAGAAGAGTGTGGGAGGAGTTGGACAGAGGAGAGCAGGGAGTACACGTATAGGAAGACGAGTGTGTAGGAGCCAAAAACAAGGAAGAAAGTCTCAGTGCTTAACAGTAAAGAGGTTGAGAGAAAGGACACAAGAGTGTGGGAGGAGAGAGAGAAATGAGACGGATGGAAGGAGAGAAAAGGGGCGACAGAAAGGAAAACAGAGCTGGAGAAAACAGATTGGAGGAGGGAAAGTAAGAACTGTAGAGGCAGACGGAGCTGCAGGCCGAAGCTTTTCATCCGAGCAGCGATGGCAGCCTCGCTTCCCGTCAACGAGGAACAGCGCTGCGGCTGCCAGCTCAGAAAAAAGAGAGAGAGAGAGAAAAGTTAAAAAAAAAAGCTCAGCAGTGTCATGTTTTGCTGCATCACTGGGTCGGCCTTGAGGACTCTGGGCCAACTCCTGACGAGAGGAGTCATATGCCGCTTGGCTGCATCCCATTTTATTGGGCTCAGCTCGCCTCCGTGCATGCTTGTAATTACTTGTACAGTATTTGTGTGCAGGGGATTGTTTGGAGCACGGCAGTGCTTCGTAATTATTGAGGAAATAATAAAACTGCGGCAGTGACAACAGTGATTTGCAAATTGCAGGAAGCGGCAAATTGTCCTTTTGAGAGGCAGGTGAGTTTTCCCTCAATCAAAAACAAGCAAACCTTTGTTCCCTCCTTTAATTGGCACACAATAGAGGTATCAATTTTAGATGGAGGCAACAAAGTCTCCAAGGATTCCCTTCTTTTAAAGCTGCCCACAACTGATTTAGACCGCGACGGGACACAAAACTCTCCTCTGAAAGTGACACCAAAGTAACTCGAGTGGATCAGCAGGGTGAAGCAGGGTTCAGGGAATATAAGATCTGATTTTCACCTCCATCAAGGGCAAAGCGAACCATCAGTCTAACCACAAACTGTATCCATCCATCTAACTGACTGCAAAAACTCAGCTCGCACATCGACGCATCGAAGGGCGTACTGGAGAGAAAAGGGTGTCGAGGAAGCCATAAAACAACTCGGCGAGGAAAAAGAAGATAATGAGGAGATATCTTGGGAAATGAAATGACAAATTAGGAGGGCGAAAGGCAGATTGGAAGGAGCCAAGTGTGCTAATAGGAGGGGTTAAAGACGTTTTACTGGAACAAGGGCAAACTGGAGGGGACAAGGGCTCGCAGGGAGGGAGGCGATGTACATTTTGGCACAGAGGAAGCTCAGCTGCAAACAAATTGAACTGACAGTCGTCTTGCCATCAGCGGGGGATCTAAACTACTGTAGGGCTGGCCTGGCAGCCTGTAATTCATAATGAGACCAAAACAGACTTCAGGGATTCGCTCGCATCATTTTTCTTCCCCAAAACCACTTCTGCAGCCTTTCTTACATCTGAGATAATATGGGGATGAAGCACGGAGACATTTTTGAGTAACGTGGAGGCATTCACACACAGCTCAGACTCCAGAAACTTTCATTTCTGTTTTTACTTTACTACTAAAAGCAGAGTCCTTGCTCTTGTTCACTAAGCTGCAAAGTTTTGCCAATCACCAAAAAAGATGAAGTTCAACTACAAAATTTTTCAAAATGACCTCCAGAGACAAAAAGACTCATTCCTAACAGGATGACAGCATCAGTCACGAAAAGCCCCAACAGTCTAGTCAGGGGTCAACAATTTTGCATTATATCATCACCCTCTCAAGATAATGGCCTCGGTCATTTTTTTTTTCACATTTTTTAGAGACGACAAAATAACTGAACCAAACATTGAAATTATGATGATTTAGGCAAAAATACCATTTTTGTTAAAAATGACCTAGGCCATTATTTTTAAGGAGGGTGCAAATATGAGATATTATATTATCTACTATAAGAATCCTGAAGGGAGAAAAGAAGGAGGCCAGCTGTCGATGAATGACGACACCAAAACCTCAAGCTTTTTAAGGTGTGACCGTGATGGGTTCAGAACTATAACCCTATTACTGGAGCAGTGACCATGACCATGCCAAAGCCCACCAAAGCTTTGCATTTTTAGATGATAAGATTTGTCATCCTTTAGAAGGCTGGAGAGATGCCAAGATCACATCCGCTGATGTAGATGGATCTGTAGCTGTAGCTATAGATAGAGGGCAGCCGGTGAACTACATGAAACCATTTTGTCGAAGCCGATGGAAAACTGTGAAAATGTGACTAAAAAAAACCAAGTAGAATGTGCAAATTTGTTAAATAAAATATAGTATTTATAGATGGGAACATTTTTAAACAGTTGGAACAGGACATCAAATCACTTCTAATCAGCGTTTCAGATCTGAGGAGACGTTTTGAAGGATAAATGTTCACACGTCTTCATCACTTATCCAGCTAAGGATCGTGGGGGCTGGAGCCGATCTCCACCAGCGCGAGAGGCGGGGTCAGACTATGGACAGGCCGCTGGTCTATCAGAGTGCATCACAAAGCCATGGGGTTTAAAACTTATTCACCATCACCGTTTTTGATCCTCAACCCGTCACACCTCGACATTTGTTAGAAAGACTTCCATTTGGAGCATAAAGCGACTGATGGGGAATCAGTTTCAACAGAAATATTATCAGAAGACGAAAATTCATCACAAAGGGAGTGCTTAATTTTCTGATTGGGATCAGAGTTGTGACTAAAGGTTTGGGTGAGCTGCACAGACGCCTACAGGCTGAAAACTCACAGCTGTGTGATATTGGTTTTTTGGCCTGGCCCTTATTGATTAATTTGGTTTATGTAGAGGGCAGCAGGGCAGCAGCAGGATAACCACAATACTTGCAGTTGTTGGCTAAGTGTGATTGTTAGAATGAAAATTTAATCCAGGAGTTGATTGCACAGTGGTCAGTGCAGTCAGCTTAATTAGGCTACTATTACCGCTGACACCGACTGATCAGTGCATGTCTAACAGATATGAAACACCTGACATGCTAATGGTCCCTTTGGGAGCACACTGCTCTCGCTGTGTTCCCAGGTACAGTGACTAACAGGATAGGAACATGTAAATGAGGCTTCTGTAAGAACCACCAGGGACTGAAAGTTTTGAGCTTTCTTTAAAGGCGGCGTCGCTCAGAAACTAAAAGCGTCCTGGTTTCAGAGTCCCCGTGACCCTCCTCCCTCAGGCACACAGTCATCATGCAGCACAGAAACTGCCAGCTCTGTGTGTGTGTGTTTGTTTGTGTTTTAACATAAGTGTGTGTGGACGCTAAATGATTGATCAAAGGATGCCTTTGTGTGGGCACCTCGTGGTGCTAATGCATCATTAACACAGCTGGTAGTATGACCCAGCTCTTCTGAGAGCTGCCAGGCTATTTCCAGCAGCTTTCTCTTAAGCTTATAGAGATCCAAATCTCACTTGTGTTATATAAGAGTTCTGCGAAACATGCAAAAAGGACGTCATGACTAGTTTTACCCCAGGTTATTTTAGCTGGCCCCTTTACAGGAGAGGAAATAAAAAGGCCTGAAATGTTACCGGTAACTGCAGTCTGCAGGAATTACTGACATGATGAAATTACAGACAGACAGAAAACAGCACTCCCTCCTGAAAGATAATCTGTCCTAACAGGGCTCAGAGTACATCTGGGTGACACTAACAAAATCAAACATAATCACAGTTTTATCAGGTACCGCCATACTGATCCTTTTACCGTATTTTGAAAATCCTCAAGATCGCTCTGCTAGCGCCAGCTTTAGGACTCGGAATCTTTAATGGTGAGTGGTGATTCACAGCAAACTCTACAGTTTATCTCCACTGGTGATGAAGTTGCCACTTGCCCAGTGGCTCGACCTCAGCTAGTTAAGAAAACCGACGGATGGATGAATGGATGGTGGTAAGGCTCCACTATAATGCTACATTTCTATAGGAACTGTCAACATGCAATGCATTCTGGTAGCATGACTTTTAAAGTGAGTTTTGAGGGCATCCATTTATTTGGGGGTCCAGTGCAACTCAACACACCGACAGAGACAGCAGACAGCAACTGGGCCAGACTGGACTCTCTGATGGGCCGACTCTACCCTGGGGCCAGATGTTTGATGCCATGACTCACCCATCAAGTTTCCAAGGCTGAAAAGCAAACCTTATCCCCAACATGGAAAACTGTCCTGTGAACATGTAGCATGAAGGCGCACCCTGAGAAGAACTTCATACTGTTAACTCTGAAAACTTTGTAAGGCTGTAAAGCTCAGACTTAAAAGCGATTCGACTTATGTTTGTGTTTTCAGAACATACAAATGTGCGTAAGGCTGAAAAAAAACATTTCTACAGAGCTAACCCACATCTTTCATCACATCAAGCCTATTGACCAATGTGCTCAATCAAAATCCACTTCACTGCAGGGGGACTTTGGGTTGCTATGTATTGCACAACATACCATAAGGCTTAGCAAGAAGTTGGGGGTGGCAACACCAAAAATCCCTGTCTCAAAGTGGACCAGAGGTGCAGTGCACTGGATTCAAACCACTGAGTTCACAGTCGTCTCAAATTATTGTTTGGGTTTTTTTGTCATTGTTAAATTCAGGCCAAAGGTTGAACTTCTAAACGAAAAGATTATATTTCGAAGATTTCGTCAAAGCTGGTCTGAGCTGGCACTGATGAACTGCTGCCTACAACAAGTTTTTTCAAGCATTTGTGTCGTTGTGTTCCACTGTTGTCTCGCCAACAATAAGCCAGCAGTACGACAAAGATTTAGAGCATCAGCTTTGTGACGCAAAGCCTGAAAGTGCTGACAAGTCAATACATCTGCCCTTTAATCAATATCAATTTAAGCATTCAGGAAAGCAGTGCCTCCTCTAAGCCACTTGCCAGGTAGGCAAACTCAATCCAGAATAATCAGCCTAAAGAGACCTCCAATCTCTGCTAGGTCAAAGTTCCCATCACACCATGTGGATTCATTTTTAAAATTCTCTTTAAGGCAATCCCAGTTTTCCTATTTAAATTTAATATGAATTTGTAAAGATATGATGCCACATGGCCAAACTTTTGTCCAACCTCACTGTGGTGAAGAATTCCTCCAAAAATCTAGATCCCTTTAAAGTTTGGCCAGGACTCCTCTGGTAAAAGCTTCACAGATGTTCCATAACCTTGTGAGCAATTCTACTAAGAGGCTAAACCTCATAAAACTGAATAATAAAGTGAAATTAGGCGAAAATGTAGCAGCGCCTCTGGATCAGATTTAAACACGACATTCATGCCACGTGCCTCTGCCTCAAACGCAGCGACTAAGTGTGTCACAAAGCTGTTAAAAACACCTGGCAGCAGGAGAAAGGCAGCACGGAGCTGGAGTAGACTTAGTTTGGAAAGGAAGGTCCATGCCAAGACTACAGACCAAGGCCAAAAGGCCCGTTAAGCATTAGATAACTTGGAAGCGTTAAATGGCAGTGGAGACTTAATGACTGATGGATCTTATGAGGCAATTTGATGCGCTGATGAGAACAAAGCTGTCTTTTCATTGGCAGAGAACCTTGAGTGCGGTTTGGGTTTCGGGTGATCAGCTGGATAATTGGAACGCCACGCTTAGTCACGTGCCAGCGACGTGCGTCAAGCTGGCCAAACTTATATCGTTGAGCATCTCAAGGTCGAGGCTTGAGAGCTTAATACGAATGACATCAATCAATCTATTCATCCCGCCATCAATAATCTAACTTTTATCAGCTGCCAACTTTTCTCCGTGACTTCACAACATCGAGGCCTTTGCAGCCATTTAACGTAAGAATCCGGCAGTGAGCACGCACCTTTCAGCAATGAGGATCAGTCTCGTCTCTGCACTTTGTTTTGCTGCACAATTTCTTAATAAATGCAAACAATTTACACAGTAAAAAGCTAAAACAATTACTGAATAAATTAATTTAAAGTAAGACACAAAAAGACAAATACAGAATACAATTCTGGTCATTAGATTTGGGAAAACAATTCCAAAGGTTTGAGGATTAAAAAAATTGGAATAGTTGTTATAAACCTTTTCAATAACGCCTTGTTTGTCCTTCAATATTTAAGTTATTATTTCTAGTGGAAGGTTTGACATCATTTGTCTTATTCAGCGTCACATTTGCTCGGTGAGGTTCTTTTTTCTCTGCCACAACAATGTTATTATCTTTTTGGCAATTAGAAAAGCTGAGGTTAATTCATGCCTGCGTCTGGGTAGAAACCAAATCAAAATCAATTTGGTTTGAGTGGAATTTATTTTAAGATTCAGTGGAGTTCCACAAGTTTCTGTTGTACTTCTGCCTCTGCACACATCGCAGAGGATTTCAACTCAAACAATCCAGATGTGGCGTTCAACTCGCAGCTGCATTTATGTCTGCTGGTGTTCAGAGGCAAAATTACAGAAATTGTGTCTTGACATGTGTCACTCTGAGCCCTTCCAGAAATATCTGAATCAGTCAACTCCAGTGAAACCATTAAAGCTCTGCCTGCTATATTTTTATAAGCGAGCTAATGTGAGGTGTGTATTTAGCGCATGTAACTCTACGATGAAGGGGATGGAAACAAACACAAGCCTGATGAGATGCCTTGACTGGCAGATGAATTATGCTGTCCAAGCCGTAGACGTGGTCAAACGTATTCTTCTGCTCACTGTTGATCTGCTTCCAGCTTCACGTCCTTTTTTTTTATATCCATCTGCTCTGTGATAACATGACAGTAACCTGCTGCTCTCTGTCTGAGGGACGGTGTTGCTTCAGCAGGTAAACGTTCACATTTTAGTGGAGCCGGACACTTAACAAATAAACACTTTTATTTCTTTACAGTGAGACGTGATTGAACGATGCTAAAAGTTTTATACTGTTACTTTAGCTGAGGATACTTGTTTCACCACTTTGCAGAGCATGCATTCAGCAGCAGAACAAAGACTAAACCTTCGTGCTGCCACTTTTCATGCAATTCAACTGTATTAATTCACACGAGCCTAACTTCTTGATTTGAAGTCTATCCCCCCAAATAATTACAAATACAGGTCTTAAATGATTAATTATAGTAGGAAAAGCCGCTGTCAGCATCAGTCTGTCACACTTGTTGAGACCACAGAGACTTTGTGCTTTTACAGCAGTAGCGGTCTGAATGACGCGTCTTTTACCCCACAAACAATCAACAAGCACAGCCGGGCTTTCCTCTGGTCTGCCATCAGCTTAACGTATGGAATCACTGCTAATTAGGGACAACTGATGGATTTGTCATAAAAGCAAAACAGAAAAATCAGGCGTAGGTGATGATGAGCAGCAGCTAAAATGAGAAGGAAAAGGAGAGGACGACAATCAGTTCTGTAAGCTGAGATATTTAGAAAACCTTGCCATTAATTAAGTGTCATTTTCCCCTCTTATGCAGTGAAATGCTGCAGTGAAGGGCCATCGCAGAGAAGAGCTGCAGCAAAGAAAGGATTAGATTATCACAGGCTTTATTTTCGCCGATACCGATCCATTAAAATGTGCCCAGATCGACCCACATAGCGACCCTCAGGATTGGACGTATCTAATATAAATATAAACAAGAGTAAATCTGATATTATAAATCTGTTGCCTCGGCACTTTTATGAAGCCTGGATGTGATTTTAATTCCACTCTCACATTAGCTTTCATTTCAGCGCCGATTCTGCTGACATTTAAATAAATAAACACAGACATTAAAAAGAGTGCGACGTCCTGTCTCATCGCTGCACGCTCACAATATTATAGAGGAAAAATGCATGTTGGCATTCCTGCCTCACACACACACACACACGCGCACAGTTTACACAGAGGTCAGAGGTCAAGATCAGCAACAAGCACGACACCAGTCAGCTGAAGGGAAATGTCGGAAAACTCGAGTTTTAATGAGTGTTGTTTTTGGTAAAATGGCAGTTACCACACACACCTGCTCTCTTTCTCTCTCTCACACACACACACACACACACACACACACACTGTATGAATATCTATGAAGAGCCAAACAAATATGCTGATTCACACACACACGAAATCCTCGTGACCTCCGGCTGTCAGACTGGACACAGAAACACACAAAGCCACACAAATACCCACTGGCTTCACATTGACATGGATTAGTAATGCAGCCTGCACACACACACACACACACACACACACACACACACACGCACACCTGACATTCTATCAATTCTCCCTCAGCAAACTGTCTGCCCCCCCACGACCATGAAATATGAATGAAATACAATTAGCAGCTTTAAAGAACTTCATCAAGGCCAAGGCCTCTGCCCAAACACCCCCTGAAACCTCCACACACCTCTACACACACACACACACACACACAGTTTGATGAACTCTGTCAGGAGCAAATAAATAAATAAACCAACAATAAAATAACTGTCCTTGGTTGCAGCAACTGATCGCAAACATCCGTCTGAGCCTCAGATAAATAATTAAGGCTCACAATGGCTATACATTTTCACACACATTTTCTTTTATTCTACTTAAAATGTAAAAAAACTTTTTTTTCAATGCCTCAAATTTGAGTTTTCTGCCTCCGAGCACGCCGCTTTGCCCTCGTGCGCGCCCCATCGTCCTTCCATCCTAAAATTTAATGGATGCAGTGACTCATTACAAAGTGAAGGGGGAGGAAGAGGGGAAGCAGGTAGGGGTGGAGAGGGGGGCAAAAAAATTAGGAGAGAGACAGAGAGCGCAGTGCTTCATTTCCACGGCGTTACCATAGCAACAGCAGCGCAAGAGAGAGGGAGAGTGAGAGAGAGACGGCGAGGTGCCCTTCTGCCGTCGCAGCGCCTCGCCGCCGAATATTAACCAGGCCTGCGCGCTCAGGTGCTAATTAGGAGGAGAGCAGGAAGGGTGGAAGAGGAGTGGGGTGGTGAAGAGGAGGGAGGTCAGGAGGGAGGAGGAGAGAGAGAAAAGAGGAGGGAGCAGAGAGGTCAGGAGGAGGCGACAAGAAGGAGGAGGAGAAGGTGTTGAGAGGAGGTCAAGAGGGGGCAACGGATGGAGAGGAAGAGGAGGAAAAGATGGAGCAGGGGAAAAGAGAAAGGAGATGAGGAGATGAGGAGGTGAGGAAGTAAATTAACAGGAGTCTTGGTCTTCTTCTTCTTCTCCTTTGGCCAGCCTGTCAGGTTGATCTGTTCTGCTCCGAGAGGTCAGAGGAGGACAAAAGGAGGTGAAACAGGGAAAAACAGGAGAGGAAGAGGAAGATTAAAGGGAGAGTGCAGGAGTTGAAAAGAGAGGTTTACAGAGGTATATAGAGAGGAAGAGAGGGATGAGAGGAGGCGAGACAGAGGAGGTGTAGAAAGGGAGCGAGCCGGGTCAATAAAACATGCATGAGACAGTCGCTCTGTGTACATCTGAGTGTGTGTGTTTAATTAGCATCTGCGTGTGTGTTCAGGTTTATCCTTTTTAAAATCTGTCCTCATCATCTGTGTGTGTGTGTGTGTGCGCGCGCTCTGTCTATAGGTTTGAATCTTGTGCGTGTCTGAGTCCCATTTAATGTCTGCTTTCTCTTCCCGTGTCCTCGCATCACGTGTACATCTTTCCGAGTGTAAGCGTGCATGAACGTCTCCATATGTGGATGTGTGTGTCTTCACGTGAGCGCGTGTCCTCAGCTAACACGGCGCCGTCTCCATCCAGCCATGAGCTGCTATAAGCCTGGGAGACTCGGCGCTCCGACACAGACTTATATTCACTCGTATATAGGTCACTGCAGTCTGTCCATGCTAACAGCCGCGGCGCCACCGCCTTACGGCTTCGACTCATTTAACCGCAGACGCCCCCGACAGGACAAACAAGAGAATGCATTAAAGGAGGAGAAAAGTTTTATGGAGGCAGCCCTATTGATTAACTGTGTCCCAGAGCTGCCTTCACAGCCTGTGAAAGGGAAGGAAATGACAGGAAAGAGTGGATGTTTATGACTCACAAGGGTCCACGCATAACCCGGGAAGCGTGGCTGAAACTGGTCGCAGTGTGACAGCAGAAGCTGAACCGTAGGTGGCCGGGTGGTGACATTTCCAAGCAGAACAGAGGTCTGATCAGACCGCCTCGCACAACACGAGAAACATCATGTTGCACTCAAGGAACTGAACATGTCTGTCTTTGGTTACGCAACAGCTGTGCGCAAAGAGGCAGACGTCCTCACGTTTCAGACGACAACAAACTTATGCAATTCTGTGCAATATGTGTGCTCATCTTTGTGCACGATGAACTTTACACGTCACACCGTTGCCTCTGCCTCCTGATGTCATAAACCGGGTCACGGAGAGGTCAGTGAGTTGCCCTCACAGGCAGGGGTGTTTTTCCTCTACTTTCTTTCTCTTCTCACAATCAAGGACGTTTGTATGTTTAGTTTTATTCTCTTGCTACAAAGTCCAAGAAGGACGTCCAGCAGACGGGGCCGTTATTCCAGTTCTAATGAGGATCAGATGTCAAGAAAAGACGGACAGCTGATGGTTACTTAATGCTGAAACATTTGCTGAGTGGAGCAGCTACACTAATCCATCATCATCATCAAACAGGCAGGAACACCTACAGACCTGCCTCTAAGAGGTTATTCATGACACTGGTAATTTAACGAGGCGTTGACTGGAGCTCAGGTTTCGTTTTCCGCTTCCAGCTGTGTGTCCTCGCCCCTCATCAGATACCGGCAGCAGCATGATCCACATGAGTCTTCAGAGTCCCCAAAGTGACACGATTGCTTCCATTTGCGTATATAACAATAATTATTTATGGCTAACCAATAAATCTTACCGACACAGAGACACTGATCTACCTCTGTCCACCTGTGACAGGTGAGCTGTGACGCAGTGCGGCAGGGAAACGGTTAAAAGTGATCATCCTCAGTCCTGAGCTTCATCACAGCTGCACGGGTGCTTTTATTTTATTAACAGCATCTGAGAAATGTATATTTCTTATTAACACATCCACTGGAGTTAGCGGTGATGCCACCCTGATTGACAGGTGAGCCAACACAGGCAGCTGGAGCCAATCAGTGCATGCGAGAGCTCGTTTCCACTGATGGGAGTTTTCCCAGCATTTTTTGTTGCTAATCGCTAATTAGCAGGTATCAGTGTGTTGTACAGTTTAATGATGCAGACTGCTAACCAAAGCAGTTAGCAGTAGCTTATAATTTAGCATGCCGCCCTCCCAACAAGCGCGGTCACTGCCGGCTCCAAACACCCAACATGACGCTGGCTCAAAGCCCCTCGCTGAAGACTCCGAAACACCGTGACTGTGATACAGAATATAACAGGTGAGACATAAAGCATGAATAAGGCCACCCAGATCTCGCATTTTCAGCAGACTCTATAAAGTGTGGATCCGACTGAGCCGGGCCAGCCGTTATTATACACATATGCACTCACTCTTCTGTAAGGCGCTTTGGATAAAAGGTTCCACCAAATGGCTGATTTGGCAAGTTAAATCCTTTATGGGGATTTAGTGAAGGGGCTTTCTATTAAAAAAAAAAAAAGAAAAAGTAATTTTATTTTGGGACCGTCTTTAATAGGATAAGCTTGCCCATAGGCAGGCCCTGGTTTGTTCTGATGAATAGGAATATTCTTGAGGCATTTAACCTCCTTTTATTATGTAAGAGTCATGGGAGCGAGCAGTGAATCTACACAGGGCTGCACAGTCAGGTCCATTTATACTTGTAAAGCGCTGGCGTGTCTTGTTTTAAATGCTGTCGGTGTGGAGTTCACTCTGTCACAATATTGAGTTCTTGTGACATTTGAAACCAATAATCATGACTGTTAACTGTCACCTCGACGTCTTATTGCACAAACAGAATTTCCTCATTATTCATGCTGCGCACTTCAAACCACACAAAGCAAACACTAAATATAAAGCGAGAGCTGAGGCACGCTTTATTGGCCGGGGAGATCCTATTCCCCGAGTCCTAACTGTAAGGTACGTAAACACACGTGGGCTCCTGCTCGTTCTTCTTGAGCTGCCGCTGAGGTTACAGCTTCTTGTTGCAGGCAGCGAGCAGGGCTCCTGATACTTTGAAGAACTATAAAGGACAGAAAGAAATATCCTCTTTAAGGACACTGGCAAAGTTTTGCTTTAATTGCAAACGGTCTCTTCTGTGGTTACTGCTTTCTTGAAAATTGTGCCAATGTCAAAAACTGTGCCAGCCTCTTCACAGAGCGGCATGCTGGGAAATCTGAGGGGAGCACAAATAGAAAAGGTTCTGCCCACTGCACGAATGCCCGAAAAAAAATGACTTTTAAAAAAAAATTAAGACCAACCATAATCCATTCTGCTGAAAATGGTTAAGGCAGTGAATCAGTAACCTCTGCAATAGAGACATGCTGCAGAAATGAACCTTGAGTACCTGTCCATATACCTTTGGTGTGGCTGGCCGACACCGGTCTCGAGTTTATGTTCAAAGAAGAGAAAGAGGACGGCGCCCATACGGTTCCTGGTTTGGTGCAAAAGGCCATCTGATCTCAGCCCCGTCCAACAGCTTTGGGATGAGCTGGAACATTTGCTGTGAAGCAAATCACCCAGAATCTGTGCTGGATGGATATCGTAGGTTAAAAGGTCAGATGTGAGCCCTTATAGAGTACCTTTAAGTCTCCCGTGAAAAAATAATCAGCACAAAAAAGGCTCAGTGAGTACTGCCACAGCATCCACTAAAGAAGCTGTTTATTGTAAGTTTAAGCCATATATCCAAGCAAAAATGTTGAGTTTATTTCCCAAAATGCACTACTCGAGGCCTAAGATTATTTCCCCCTTCACTGATGAGCTACTCGATGTGAGGAGGTGCTACCTGATGCTATCTTTCTGGATTTCAGTGATCTCTATCAGGCTCCACTCCTGTGAGTTCAGGACACAGTCTCCACTTTCAAGATTAGACTTCAGGCTTTCCTTTGTGATAAAGCTTATAGTTCGGGCTGGATCAGATGACCCCGCTGGATCCCTTAGTCCTGCTCCTGCAGAGCCAGGCTGCTGAAAGTACTGAGCATGGATCAGCTGTTCCCTCTATGCTCCCTTTTCTCCTGACCCTACAGCGGGTCACAGCAAATGGATGCCCCTCTTTAAAGGGACGAGACCTTAAACGTGCACACATCTCCAAATGCTGCTCATGCAGGACGCAGGCTGTTGAGCTTTTCTCCCGCAGTACGAAGCGCCTGGAGACGACCGCTGTTGTAAACATGAGAAATGGAGTAGAGCGCTGCTTCGGCTGCCGTTGCCTGCTTACATTATTTTCTTGGCGTTCGAAAGCTATTGTCGCTGTCCCGAAGACACACGTAGCCGTGATGTAAAGCACTGATCGGGGAGCGACGAGCAGTCCGCAACGTCTCCAAGGCCCCAAACGCCAAGATGTTCTGTAATCACAAACACTCGCACACTGACCCCTGTGACAGTTT
The DNA here is from genome assembly GCA_015106715.1 of Bujurquina vittata. Classification (NCBI taxonomy): domain Eukaryota; kingdom Metazoa; phylum Chordata; class Actinopteri; order Cichliformes; family Cichlidae; genus Bujurquina; species Bujurquina vittata. Next base: position 40,289 of record VUQK01032110.1, read on the forward strand.
TAGGATGCGCACTCTGCAGTCACATGTGGGCACAGTGCTCAGAAGGCCGCATCATAAGAAGCTCTCGGATTCAGGACAACAAGTTGTTTGGTTGTTGAGTGGAAAGGATTTCTAATTTCTGCTCTGTGTTAGTCAGTGTGGTTTTCCATCGCCATCTCAAACCATCCATCTGCCGCGTGTTGATTCTTTTTTCACGCAGGACTTCCCTCTGACTCGCTCACGCTGAGATTACCGTGATATCGCTGCCTGCTTCCTTCCTGCTGTGCACTTGTTCTGCTGCTATTCGAGGAATCCAGTCTTCAGCTGCCACCTCTCTCGTCGCGCGTCGCTCCGCCTGAAATACTAATGTAAATGAAAATATGCGTCCAGCGGTGGTACTTGTGAGTATAAAGGCACCGCTGGGGGTGAGTTGCATTCTTTAGCGGTGGGTGGGTGAGAGGGACGGAGGGGCTTCCTCCTCTTCCTCTGAATGGGCAGGATGGGACACCTCGCTGAAGGGAATTCCATTAGCATTGGTTTGTGTGGAGGGTTTTACTGTCACACGGACTCTAACGCTGCCTCAGAGGGCCTTTACGGTCTGCCGAGAAACATTTCTGGAGCCAGGCGTGGAGGGAGCCCCGCTCAGGATTCCAGACTCCACAAAAGCACTTCTAATAAACTTTTATCAGTCACAGTGCTTTGAGCAGATTTATTCCTGCACATTTCTCCATTTCCACCCTGGCGTTTATGGCTGCTTTTACAGCGCTGTGGGTCTGGAGCTCAGGCGGGTCATGGCCAGCCGTGACGAGAAGGAGCGAGACGTGAATGATTTGGAGAACTTTTCATGTTTTAGTTCAAATTTTAAACCTGATAACAAGCCCGATTGTTTTGGACTGATTTTAAGACAACACGCACGCAGAGAACAGACGTGTCCAAACGCCCAAGAAAAGAATTAAAAAAGCTCCCTAAATGCAGCTTCACAGAGCTGGAATCAGGCTTTTAGGGATAAAATTACTTTTTCACTTGTGATGTTTGTAATAAATCACGGTTGTGCTCATCAGCCCTTTGTTTAAACCTGAAACAATGTGCAATAACACTGCGGCGGATTGAGATGTTCTGTTTGCTTCTGAATGGATCAGAATTTTTCTTCTGTGTCCAATGAGCGTGAAGAAGGTTCGACCTTTTTCACACTTTTAGATGCATGTTCTCATCAGCGCCTCAAAGGGTTTATTTTTAGATCTAAACACCAGAGAAGGCGACGCTGCACGATTTTAAAAGTTATGTTTCCCTCTGTCCTTTTAACCTTTTCTGCAGTCACTAAAAGTTCTGAATTAGTCTGCTAATCAAATTGATTTGCTGTTTAATTTTCACCTCATTGTTAACCAATCAGCCGCTGTAAGCAGTTATCGCTCGTCAGTCATATTTAAGAAATGTTCCTCTTCTCCATAAACACGGCCGAGTTCATCCAGGTTTCCCCGTTGGCTCACAGCCACAGCCCGAGAAAAAGGATTCTGGAGCAATGCGTGGATTTTAGAGTTTAGAGTTCTTCACAAATGTTGCCTGAATAAAATATAGCGACCAAATGTTCAGATGGACATTTTGCTAGTTTTATACTGAACTTTAGTACTGAAGAATAATGTCTGGAGAAAAGTGAATCACCATCATTATATTTTTGCATTTTTCATTAGTTTTTAGGTTTTATTTTTTAGCTTCTGGAGTAGCTGATTGAAAATGTTTCATTTATCTTTAGATTTGATTGGTTTCAGTGTTACTGTTCTTTTTATAAATATTAAAATGGACTAAAACTAAAAATATTTTCTGCACAAATTTGTTTTCTTCTTTTGACTCTTAAGTACAAATTGTTTCAGTCTAGTTTGTAAGGTTTCCAGCTTGTTTTTGGTCGATTACTTCTTCAACGCTTGTTGGCAATAAATCCTGTTTTTTCCCTTTACATGGTGCCACATTCGTAAGGTTGAGCAGCAGAGTTGTGTATGTGCTCATATTGACTCTGGCTTCAATCCGATTGAGCTGGGATGTGCAGGACAGACGAGTCCGATCAATGGAGGCTCCACCTTACAGGAATTCAAAGACCTGCTGCTGACATCTTGGTACAGATACTACAGCACACCTTCAGGGGTCCAGTGGAGCCCATGGGCCAATGGGTCATGGCTGTTCTGGCAGCAAACGGGGACCAACACAATATTAGGCAGGTGGCCATAAAGTTAAGCCTGATCAGTGTATGTAACATGGATGTAGCCTCCAGGCCTGAAAAGGAAATGTTTGAGCAGAGCCCGAAGAAAACAGCGATTTTTCCAGCTGCGGTTTCATTTACTGAAGGATGAAACAGCCTCTTTACTGTATGAAGGCTGACCACACTTATACTCTCATTCGGAAATCCTGGAAGCCGATGCGGACGTTTATGATCTCAACTGGCATTTCTAGTTTTATTGAACTCGTATTTAATGCGGATTATTTTGAACTACGAATCATACAAAGCCACTGTGTTTGATTCCAGGAATAAAAATATGGAGCTGGAATGAATCATCAGCAGCAGAGTTTGAGGATGTGATTGGAAAAATGTATGTCTCAACTCTCCTTAACACTTATTTAGCCAGAAAGACATGAATGACTTTAGCCAGGCGGTCCTGGTCAGCACGGGTAGCGCTCTGAGCTGCCGATAAAAACCTCATTAAAAAAAAAAGGAATCCGACAAAAACCCCGATCCTCATTGTCAAATTTGCTTCTCAACAGGTTGCAGACTTTGAGTCACTCTCTCCATATAAACTCACACCTCAATATCCAATTATTACCTGCGATATTCAGGTATTTCACATTTGATTGGCTGCATGTAAACATATTATCTGGTTGGCAATAACTTGGACAAGCTCTTATCTCACTTATGAGAAACCTGAGAGAGATGCGCGCCCAAGATTAGCCGGGATGCCGAGGCACGCACACACCTTATCTTGTTTACTGTTTGGCTTCTGCAGTCTGCCTAAGCTCTGTTTCCATGGTAATATTAGGATTTTTCCATGCTGAAATATTCTGAATATTGTTTATTCGTGTATGAATCAATCGGATATTGCCGATGCTCTGATTGCATTGATTTCTGAAAAAGCTCTATCCGCCAGTCTCCCTCATCTATTCTTTCTCCCTGATATTATTTTTTATTTTGGAGTCTTATTATTATTATTAAAAAAAAAAATGCTCAGCTCGGAGCCAAATATGCCACTGCTTCTAATCCTTCTCTCAAAAACATCCAAAGACAGGAGAAAAATCTCCTCCTGGAAGCCCTTATGTTGCACAGAGAGGTCAGAGGTCAAGGTAGGTAGCGGGTGCCTTGCTGAAGGGCTCTTAAGCAAGAAGGGATGCCCATATACTTTAGTGCTCCCTGGAAGAGCCTCTTTCTGCTCCCCACTCAATCCCAAACAACTAACCAGGGGAAATCAAAGTTAAATAAAGAAAATGAAAGGCAAATAAATAATCACTTGTGCCCTGAGCTGCACCTCGATGGATCTTATTTTGATTTTAAGGTGGGAGTTGGGGCCAAGGGAGGAGGGAGAAAGAACTGCAGAGAGGAGAGCGATGAGGAGACAGAGGTGGAGAGGAGGAGGAGGAGGTGGTGGGCTGGGGAAACAGGGAGGAGCAGGCCAATGAGAAGACAAATTGAGAAACATGAGGTCAGTGACAGAGCACACACACGTTTGCTCTTTTTCACTTCGTTTCATCCCCATTACATTTTAATCCGCAAAGCAGCTCCTCCTGCTCATCACAAACACCTGCATCTGAAAACAGGAGGAAACCCTCAGGAGCACCGGGACTGATGGCTGCAGCCTGACCAGCAGCTTTCTCTAACCTTCAAATTGTCGCGTGGCAAAACCCACTTAACAAAGACCGAGTCGGCTCAGCGCCGTTGTGCGTAAAATCACCTTTAAACTCCATTCGCTGCAGGTTTGCTCTTCAAATAACATTAAAAACTTTCTCTGCAGAGTATTTCTGCAACAATGAAATCATAAACACACAATCAAAAAGTTCCACAGATACAGATTTGATGGCATAAACTTTTCTCCTTGTGCATCTCTGAATCCCTGAAGCCCGACTTCAATGTAAAAACCAGCGCTCAAAGTCTGATCTTCAGTCAGGGTGCACCAATCACACTTTTTCCAGTGCCAGTGCAGAACATATGACACTACTGATCTAGAGCCAGCGTTACACTAATGAGCTGCATCAGGGTAGAATCACTACTAGTGCTTCGGGACTCTAACTAGGATGCCTCCTGGATGTCTTGTAGGTGAGCTTTTTTTGGGTGTGTCCAAACAGGAGGAGGCTTCCGGGGAAAACCAAGGACAAGCTGGAGAGATTACGTCTCTCGGCTGGCCGGGAACGCCTCGGTGTACTTGCAGAGGAGCTGGAGGAGACCAGTGAGAGGGAGGTCTGGGATAAGCAGCAGAAAAGGGAATGACCGAGCCAACATCTTGACATGAATCCAGCAGAAACATTGCTGAAGTACTTCCACATGGAGTTCACGTGAGGAAACTCACCAACATCTGGTCTCTTTTCAAGTTTCTGATCAACCCTTGGATGAAAATGCTCAGTTTCAAACCAGACACTGAAAGGTTCAAGTCCTTTTTCTTCTCACCGACATGCAATATTGGATACATTTTCTCAGCAAATAGAAGCAAAACATTTTCATTTAGTCTATTTAGCTGCTTTCACTCTCTCGCTCTCGTTTTACTTTTAGGCCTTGTGTGAAAATGCGATGATGTTTTTTAGGGTACGTCTGTGCAGAAATGTGGAAAATTCACCTCGCCCAAAAAATGTTTTTCATGCACCTGTATAAATGAAAAGCCAGCGAGAGTTAATGTGTCTATACATGCCTGTGTCCTTGCCATCGAGATGCAGTGAATGTTGCTGCTCCCAGAGCTGAGTCAAGCCGACTCACAAAGAGGAAGGCCATGAGGCGCACTCCACAAAGTTCCACAAAAAAACTATTTCGAGCTTTTGTTTAGAAGGTTTTGATTTAAACTCTCTGTTTCATCTTTCCCTATTAATCTGGAATGTAATGGGAATTTCATGCTCAGCAGTGTCTTATTTGTTTGCTGCATGCCGTTTGCTTCATTTTTATTTGCTTTCTTCTGTGAATGTCGCCATTTTATTGTTGTTTTAATGGCTGATTTAACATCTGGCCAACCATTCAAAATTAGCCATTTGGCTAACACTGGCACATTTACAGTAATGCTGATGGAAGGGCAGCGTCCCTTCAACACTGGCTCATTTTTAGATAGAAGTAATTGTTTGCTTTACGCCAAGAAAGAAGCTTTAAATCTTTATTTTTTTATTTATTATCCAGCAGAAGCAGAAGACATTTTTTCCTTAAAAGCTGAGTATTAATTCATCTTTCCCACAGCCTGCTCCAAGTTCTTTGAGTTTTAGGCTGTTGTTTAGAAACACCTTAGATCACAGCTGGACCTCTGCTCTTAATGTTTCCAAACGCGTCATTATGGCCAAACTCCACTCCACCAAATTAGAACCAGAGTCCACACACCCTGTGATGGTGCTCGCCTAAACAGCTAACCAAATGCAACAGCTGACTATATAGCACCTGAGACAGCTGGGTCAGATTCGGCACAGCAGGGAACGCCTACGGGGTCATTAAAGGGCCAATCTGAGCTTTTTACTCCCAACACATCTGCAGAAGGCAGGTGATCAATACGCATGACTTCATTTCCTAAGCAGGTGGTTTGAAAACTCCCCTTCTGGCCTGTTCTCGAAAAAAAGTCTTTTTTTTTAAAAGGCTGCACTAACGCACTTTTCTGATTTTGTTGACTAGTTTAATGCAGAAGGACTGAACGCCGTAACACGTGATTGGTGTCTCCAGAAAAAGGATTCTTTTCACGAGTCCCACGCCCTGTGGCACTAAGGCTTCCCGGTGGTCCAGCGCCTCATTTGACAAACATAATGTTGCTCTTTTCTGTTTGTCACCCTTGTGTGTTCCCTCTTGTGGTTTCTGATGAATGTCTCTGTGCCGACTACAGGCGCCTTTATAGTGCATATAAATGCAAAAGTGCTCTGCACTCTGATAAGAGTTTGATAACGATCACATGACTGTGACTCAGAGCTTCAGAACGTCTATTTAAACGGATCTTTAAGTGATGAAGCTTTGATCAAAACAAAAAAAAGTTACTTTTTATCAAAATCACAGTGAACAGCAGATGTGGCGATACGTCATGGAGGAGATCATGGGTTTCAAAGGGCGACAAACACACTGTCAAGAATGCAGTTAAAACTTTAAATTACATTTTGAGCGGATTTGGATCCTTTATCAGTTTGGAAATTGAACCCCTGCTGCAAAGAAGACTGCTTCCACTAATTTCAACCTCCAGGGTTGGAAAATGAAGCCAACACTGAGCCACCTCTAATGGCCGCTCGAGGCTGGCTCCCGCAGTGCGTCAGTACCCGTACACTCTCGTGGTAACTGTCCGACTTTACAGCAGAAATAAACACACTTACAGCCCGACACAAAAAACTAAACTAAACAAAGAGCAAGCTGCATGTGGTCATAGGACGGCTAACGCAGACTTGTGTGTCTGCCTGTTGACCGTGTTGTCTCGCCCGCAGTGAACTGGCATTGCAACAGACCACCTGTCCATGCCAGCAACATGGACAGGGACAAACTTTAAGCTTAAATGTTGCATTAGTAGGGGTGTGGCCTCTTTGATTGACAGGTGGATGCTGATACAAGTGACTGTAGCTGCTAGCTTCACCTCAGCTAACTGGAGTCACTGAACTGAATTTGTGACGTTGGTGTCTTCTGGAACATTTTTAATGGGATGGATGTATCCGACAACGTGGAGCTGCCAGGCAGGAGGAAGCGAGGGAGACCACAGGGAAGGTTAATGGATGCAGCGGAGGAGGAGATGAAGAGGCTTTGGGTGGGGGATAGGGTGCGATGGAGGCAGATGATCTGCTGTGGTGACCCCGAAAGAAGAAAAAGAAAAAGCTCTGACAAACAGTGTGCCAATGTGCTGTGAGACACACGTCTACAGCCTACCCTCTCATCCAAATATGGTCACTTCTGACACACAAACACTCAGACATACTCAGGAGATGAAGACGACACCAGTCAGCTCATATTTATGCCTTCACATGACGACTGGTGATGGTTACATTTTGTTTTTAACGGATGCTCCAACTTTTCCACCAAACCCTCTTTAATTTTTTATGGGCAAATTGAAAATGCCTAAAAAAAAAAAATTCAAATTGGTGGTAAACAGCACACTTAAAATCACTTGTTATTATCTGTCTGCTTTCTAAACATGGCTGAATCTAAATGAAGTGAAATGTTTAAACAGAGAACACTGTGTTCCCTTTCTTTCTTCTTTAAACGTCTGCACCAAATGGAACATTCTTTCAGTCGTCCATCATGTCTGCAGATTTCTCTGACATCCTGACAAAACGTGAAACACAATTAAAGTGCATTTGTGGCGTCTCCCGGCGACAGGTCGGCGGGGTTCAGGTTAATGAGGTTAATATTCACTGAGAGTACAGTTTGTTTTGTGTGTGAGGAAAAGCAGCAGCAGCAGCACCCAGTGTTCTTCTGCTCCATAATGAGAGCGTTAACCTGCTCTGGAAATGTTTGACTTCCAGGTGTTTGCGCTGATGAGCTCGTTCAGCTTTCTGCTGCACGGATGCTGGCGCTCCAGCCGCTCGGGGTTGGAGGTTTGAGAGGGTTTCCTCGCGCGAGCTCTGCAGCTATTTTAATCAAAATAAAGTGATTAGGAATATGCAAATCGAGCCATTTACTAATTGTCGCAGCCAATCCCTCCCTGTCTGTGGCTTTGAATTAAGCAGAAATTGGGGGGAAAATCTCATTGTGAGCGGAGAATAAGCGCTGCCAGTCACGCTGATGTTGGAGGGTCAAAGGTTTTACGGCTGCTGAACTCATGCCGAGTGTCCTTGAGTGAGAAGCTGAACTCAGTTTCTGTCGCCCTCCAGGCCCCATCACCTCTGACCGCGGCGCAAAAACAAAAAAACAAAAAGGTGGATCATCACGAGTCACATTTCAAATGAAACAGTTTGAAATTTTCTCTGAAGCACCACAAAAATCTTCCGTACAACAACCTGCTGAGTATCTTCTAACATTCAGGCTGCCACTGAGACTCAGCGGCCGACTTTATTTACCGAGCGGTTTGTGTAATTTTGGCCGAGAGCGGCAGGGTGCACACAGCAGAGGACGGCCCTGAACGGTGGCTGGGTTTAATCACACACACGCACGCAACACACACACAGAAAAACACACACATGTGCACATTAATATGCATGCACAAGCAATGGGAAGCAGGGATGCTCACACACACACAAATGTTAAGCCGCTCGCTCTAATAGGCTAAGCTTTACTCCATTTGGTTAAATGTTTTGTTTAGGAAGAGCTACACCAATGGAAGGAGGGAAAGAAAGGAGCAAGGAGGAAGAGGAGGGTGGGTGGGTGGGTAGGTAGGGGGTTAATGGTGAGGGATTCTGGGTGGAGGAGGAGGAGGAGGACGAAGGAATCAGGAATGAGCGGATGGAAGGAGAAGATGTTTAGTTGAGAGGAGAGAAATGAAAGGAGGTGTGAAGAGGATTTTAAGAGGGAAAAGGAAATGCAAGGAAGAATAGAGGAATGAGCAAGGGAGGAAGACATGAGTTAGGTATGAAGAAATAATTTAGTGTTGTGGATTTAGTGGGAAAATTAGGGAAAAATGAGTGCAAGTTGGAATGGAAGGATGGAAGAAAGGGTGGAAGGTGGGAAAGAGGACATTGCATTGCAGGAACAAAAGAAAAGGGTTTAGTGAGTAAATTAGGAATGTAGGAGGAAGGCAAGGAAGAATGAAAAAGGATGGAGGTAGGGTGAAGGAAACAAGGTAGGAAAATAAGAAAGAGGACATGATCAAGGTGGAAATAGGAAGAAGGAGAAAAAGGGTTTAGCAAAGAGTGCAAGGAGACAAAAAATAAGGATAGATAGTAAGGATGGAAAAGAAGGCAGGTGGGAAAATGGACCTCCTCCTTCCCAAATCGAGGAGGAGGTGAGGAGGAATTAAACAAGCATAATAAAGGAGGGAAAGAGGGCGGATGTAGGCAGAAAGCAAGGAATGGAAGGCAGAAAAGGGGATTAGTGAGGAAACTAGGAAAAGGGAAGAAATGAAAGAGGAAGGAATGAAGGCGGCGATTCACTGAAGGAAGAGGAACATCTTAGAGAAACATCCTAAATGATCCAGCTGGGGAAAAGAAACGGGATGCAGGAAAAATAAATGATGAGGAAAAGGGAGAGAGAAAGCAGGAAAGTAAGGGAGGATTTGGAAATGAAGAGCAGGAAAGGAATCCAAACAGAAACGACAAATAGAAGAGAAAAAGGAATGAAATGGGAATGAAGGGAAGGACGGAAAAAAGGAAGACGAGGAAAGGAAGAAAATGTGGTTTAAGGAGAAAGGGATGTCACTGCAAAGATAAAATAAGGAAGGAGGCGCGAAAATGAGGAAGAGTCAGAGATGGAGAAAAAAGACAAAAAGAAATGGGAAAAATAAATGAAGAGGAGGGAAAGAAGGAAAGTAAGGAGGAATGAATTTTGATATTGGAAAACATGAATGAAAGGAGGAAGAAGGCAGGACGAGATGATCCAAATGAACATGATAAACGGAAAGGAGGGAAAAAACAGAAAGGAGAAGGACAGTAGAATGCAAATGTGAAGTGAAGATGAGAGGGTGGAAAAGGAGGAGGAAGGTAGGAAGAACGAAGGGAAGGAAGGATGCAGCTCAGCGGGAGCAAGATGGGAGGAAAAAAGAGTGGATATCAAGTGAGAGAAGGGAGGAAGGAGATGATTCAGTTTAACAAGAAAGAAAAAACAAAGGAAGGCGTGAGAGGAAAGAGGGAAAGAAGTTAAGGTGGAAGGAGGAAGGGAAGGAAGGAGAAAGAGATGGAGGGAGGAAGGGGGTTAAAGCGAAGGAAGGAGATTTGTCACGAGAGAAAAGAAGAGGAAGGGAGGAGACGAGGGACAAGGAAGACGGGATGAAAGGAGGAGAAGTGTTGGGCTGGAAGGCCAAATAATGGAGCAGCTCATCTCATGGTGAATTTGAATGGAGGCTGAATTAATTTAAATCTCATCACGGCCCGCCCTCTAATACCTTATCAGTTCTGCACGGAGACAAGGGACGTAATCGCATTAGACCCGCCACTCTGCTCCACTGCGCTGTACTACACACAGAAACACACACACTCGCGCAGTACCTGTGCTGGTATGAGCTGCTCCGACACACAAACACACACTGCTGCTGTCACGGCGCTGGTGGGTGTGTGCACGACTTCACGCTGCGTGTGCACGTGCATTAAAACCAATACACACACAGCATGAAGAAATACCCCCGTGAGTACAAACCAGCAGGACAGCAGCATGCACGTGAAGACACACACACACACACACATGCGCGCTTGCAGTTCTATCTTTGTGAGAACATCTTTGGCTCAGACTACATTCCCTCAACCTAAAGCTGATTGCACGCCGACTCCTCTAACCAAGTCTGAAGAGCCAGTTTTAGGCCAAAATGTCTTTATGTTCCACAGATGTCCTTGCATCTCCTTGGACTTCTATTTGTTCGTAACTGAACCCTAAAATCAAGCCTGCTTCATCAAAGGGTTATTTGAATCCTCCCTGCAGAGGGTGAAAAGTCCCAACAGGTCCATAAGAAAAGCAGATATAAAGTAGGAACACACACTTCCATCCTATCTTTGTGCGAAACTTCAACCTGATGCTAGCCTGAACCCTCAGACCGACCGCTGAGGCTGACATGTCCTCATGTTACACCGATGTCCTCACTGCACAGGCTTCACATTTGCCGTATTCAGAAAAACACACACGTGCACAGCCGCGCACATACACAGACACAAATAATAGTCTAAAAGATACACAAAGCATGCAAATGTACACCCATGGGTACAACAACACACAATGACCATGGAGACCCACTGACAAATGGGTGTAAAAACACATCTCCTACACACACACACACACACACACACGGAGCCGAACTAACAGAGCAGCCTTCCAGTTACCTTCTAGGGGAAAAGACTCATGGGAAGTTATGCACTCGGCTGTTGACATTGGCTGCGGTGGGACGAGCAGCTTTACAGCGCTGACTCCTCGTACTCATGCTGACACACACACACGCACACACACTCTAAATAAGATGGCAGGTGAGTTATAGGCTCCTCACATGAACTCACACACTCCAAACAAGATGGCTGGGAAAGTCTGAAAAGGTTTTCCATCATCGTGGACTTCAGCAGGCGGCTGATAAGAAAAGGAAAACTCCACCCAAAAATAGAGATAATGGTGATTTAGGCTGCATTTCTTGGCCGTATCGTTTGTGAATCTGTGGATAACTGATCTTAAATTCCTGCCGCAAGCGCAGAGGACGTGACACAGGGTGTGGAAACACTGTCATGTTTCTGTGCCAGGATGTCACTTTCACCAGAGGTAGCTTCGCATAATTGACAAAAGATGTAGAAAACTGAACAAATATTCAAACACCAAACTGTGTTATTAATTCGAATAAATCAGGAAGAAACACTAATGCACACAACCCCAAAAGAACTGAACTGCCTTTTATAGCTCACCTGTCTCAGGTGAGTACCTGGATAAGGTCGGTGGTACTGTATGACAAAAGGCTTTAGAAGGAAAAATGAAGGATGAGCTTACTGAGGGCAACTGGAGATGTATGGTTCCACAGAGACAGGAAATAAAGGAAAAGTGGCTCTGAGAAAAACGGACTTCAAGTTAAGTCCTGAAAATATGTTCCCAGAACTTGATTCCAGCTGCCGGCGGCTCCTCCTCCGGTTGGCTGCTGGGCTGAACGCGTACAGGTTTCCAACCCAACTATATTCACACTTGGCAAAACTCTGCTCTGTGTTTGGTATGAGAGCACTTAAAAGGCTTAGATAGTCCTCACTTTAGATGGGGTCACACAAAAATACCTAAATAATAACCACTGAATAAGTTCTAACTACTACAGTGATTAGTAAAATTCTGAGACTTGTGCACTGTGAGGAACTTCTGGAGTCACTAGCAGCAGCTTTTCAATTTCAAGAGATCACATAAAATACTAAAACAACAACTAAAGAATGCATTAACATTCATATCATTCATAGGATTATATGAATTCTAATAAAACATTTTATAAAACCTCAGTTTACACAATTTGAGTTAGTGCATATCCTTATCTTATATATATTTGTTATAGTACAGGAAGCTTTCATTTTCTCCACCCTCCTCTCTGCTCCACCATCATTATGTTGGTCCATTACTTTCTGCTTTCTTGGTGGTGTTTTTACTGTCAGACAATGGGGGCAATACTGACCCCATATCGTCCTGTGGTGCATTGCAGTTACAAAATCACATACGTGTCTTTAGAAGACGACCTGTCGACATTAAAATTCCATCGATTGTGTGAACAAATCGTCGCAGCTCTAGAGCATACTGTAATTAAATATGTTATACTGTGCAGGAGCTTATCAAAGAAGACTAACATTTACATCTATATTTATGAATACTAATGTGTCATAATGTATG
>VUQK01032110.1:62080-75658 GCA_015106715.1 Bujurquina vittata
GGGAGAGAGCGCTACCCCGCTCGTCCTGCCCAAAAAAAAAAAAAAAATCTGCTAAACACTCTTTCAAACTGTGGACTTCAATCTCTGCATGCGTGTTATCAGTTAGAGTGTGTGTGTGTGTGTGTGTGTGTGCTATTTTTCCCAAATTATTGGAGTGGCCACAAAAAGAAAGAAAGAAAAAAAAAAAACCACCAATTTTGGTGTGCGTCTGTCTGAGCCTTTGTCTTTGTGAGACAGAAACAGATTCCTCTGAGCTGCTTCAGATATCACCGATTATAGATTATAGATCTGCGCACATCTTCGGTCACACGCAGGGTTTTTATTACAGGCATTATTATCATTATCGACACCTGAAACAGCCAGCCGAGCCTGCTCTAATACACTTTGATTGATCATCAGAATATAGCACGATCATATCTGCATTATTACAGGAGCTACTCTGAGCTTAATCTAATCTAAAAGCTGGCTCTAATTTCACATTTATGTGTGAATCTGTTTTGTCATCACTGGTCTGTGTTTCTCGTCAGGGCCCCGTGATGATTTTACAGCCTGACAACAAGAAGATTCTGGAAAAAAAATTGGATTTTTTTTTTAAGCATGGAGATGGATTCATTGATAGGGAAAAAGAGCAAACTAATGGCCAAAGGCGGCGCAATTAAAGAAAATCAAAACTAAGGATCAAGTGTCTCCTCAACGGACACGATTTCACACATAATGATCAACATTAAAATGTTAATGAGCACCCATTACTGTGGTACACACAGCCTTAAAAAATGCGGGCATTTTGTGTTCTCGTTCTAAGAAGACATAAGAAAAAAATAAGTAGAGTGAACAATTTCATTTTTATTCATTCATTCAACAGGCAGCCTGAGAGCAGGAGGACGACGAGGAGAGTAAAAGGGGGAAGAAAATGAAGAGAGCAGGAGGAAGGAGATGGAAGAGAGAGATAAAAAAGGAAGGAGAGGGGAGGAAAGAGAGGAGGAGGATGAGGGGGAAATGAAGCTGAAGATTAGGAGAGAGGAAGGTGGGGAGAAAAAAGGAGTGATGAAGAAAAAGGGCAGAAAATGGCGGTAAAGAGGAAGAGGGCTGAAATGAGATGAAAAGCAAAAGTGAAAAGATGAGGAAGGACCGAAATAATAAACAGGGAGGAAGGGGAAATAAAAGGGGTGTAGGGATGGAAAAAGAGGTGAAAATATAGATAGAAATGGATGAAAACGCGGGAAGAGGGCGGGAGAAAAATGAAGGCGGAGAAGAGAAGGGACGGGAGGAGAAGAAAACTGGGAAGAACGAGAGAGGGAAGAGGAGAACATGAGATGAAGATGTTAGGAAATGAGGAGGAAGAGCCGTGAAGGAAGAACATAAGAGAAGATGAAGATAAGGATGAAAAAAGAGAAAAAGAGAAAGAAGAGGAGATGGAAATGGAAGGAAGAGTAGAAAATGACAAAAAAAAAATTGGCTAGGAAAAAGGAAGGAAAATATGATGAAGTCAAGGGACGTGAAGAAGAATTAGAAAGGAAGAAGAGAGCATGACGAGAAGTTGAAGAGGAACCACAAAGGATGAGAATAATAATGGAACTGAAAAATGAGTGGAGGGAAGAAAAGGGGAATTAGGAAGAAATAGAGAGGAAAGCCAGGAAGGTGAAGAAGAAGAAAGAAAGTTAAAAAAAACAGGAAGATGAGACATGACAAGAAATGCTTAAAAAAGGAAGGAAGAACCAGACTTAAAAGAAGGAATAAAAAGGAGAGGAGGGGAAAACGAGCAGGAGATCAATGATGGAGAGGAAGAAGGGAGGAGAAAGTGAAGATGAAGAAGAGCAGGTAAAGGAGAAAGGAAGACGAGGAGAACGGGAAGAATGAGAGAGGAGATGGAAAGTGATGGAAGGGGGAAACTGACAAGCTGTGGTTAGGAAAATTATGAGGAAGAAGCACAAAAGGAAAGTGCAAGAAAAATGGAAAAAGGAGAAGGTAGTGATGAAAAAGAGGAAAATGGAGCAAGAAAAAGAAAGATGAGGAAGAAAAATGTGACGTTGACAGAGGGGAAGAGGAGAAAATAATGAGAAATTCTAGGAAGAGAGAAAAAGGGAGGACGGAAAATAAAAGAGATGACACAGACGACGAGGATAAGAGGAGCTAAGACGGGAGGAAGGTGAGGACGGCAGAGAGGAAGAAAGAAAGGAGAACGGAGGTTAGAAGAAAAAAAGAGGGAAATTTCCTCCACCCTCGTGCTTTTCCTCCTCATTTCCCTCCAACTTTCTCCACTTTCCCTCCTCATCTCGTTTTATCACTGTCCTCCTGCCTTTGTCTCATCATCTTCAGCCATTTACCTCCCTCCCCCTCCTCCCTCTTTGATTCGTTTTTCAAAAGCCTCCCAAACTCCCGCATCCTCCCGCAGCGTCCGTTTGTTTGTACATCAATAATTTCTGGTGACAAACGGCGGCCTTTTCATCACTCACATGCCAACCTGAAGGCTGACACACTCACTTTCTTATTTCTCTTCATTTTCGCGCCTGCCTTTCTTTCTCTTTGTGGAGCGGGCGGTTGCGTCGACAGGTAGATGTCAGGCTTCCGTTTCTGTTGTCTGTCGAAATAAATATTCCTCCACCTCCTCCTCCTCCTCCTCACAAAAAATGTCAGACAAAGAATTTTAAAAAAAAAATGCCTGCTCCTCAGACAATAACTTTAAAATAACAAATTAACTTTGATTAGAAAAAGTGCTGGCAAAAGTCGTGAAGGCGTTTGAGCCAGGTCACATGACTCTCTGCAGCGTTCTTTGGACGGCGGCGGGAACGCAGCATCCGAGGACCAAAGGAAAAGCGTGCGTGCACGGGCTTCAGAGAGAAGCTGCACGGAGCGTTAATGCATCCATCCGTCAGCCCTGACCTCCTCCCTCGCTGCAGGGTTGCTTTTGTCTTCACGTTCACTCGCACTGCAAATGGTCGAGTCCCCAAATTTAGGGTTAGCCTAACCTCAGCGCAACGCCGCCGGGAACAAAAGCCATAGTTTTTGTGTCCCGAGTTTGGTGCAGATAAGCACTCTGACCCACCCGGGTCACGCTGGAGCGTGATCTCACCAAACTATGTAGGGTGAGTGGGTAAGGGCAGGGGTCAGAGTTCAGATAAGGCTGTGAGACACATCGCCATCAAAGCTAGTGCGACATTTAACGTTGATGTGTTGCTAGAAACAGCCGCCGACGTGCCAACATCACGTGGCCAGCCAACATCACTATAGTTACAATAAGAGGATCATTTTAAGTTTTGCTCTCACTGCTGTTTACTTGCATTGACACTCAGGACTCAGGCGTAGAGACGGGTTGGTGAAAGTCTGGTAACCATCGATCGTGAGAAAAAAATGAACTGGCTAGCAGCTGCTGTGGTAGCCACCAGTTGCATGTATTCCCCGACCAGTTAGCGACTGGCTGGCTGGCTGCTGTTGCTAGGTAAAAAAGCTCGCAAAGGGGTATACATGCTGCACCAAAAACCTCCTTGCGATTAATTTAGTTGCTAGCAGATATCTGCGGTCGCCTGCAGATTGCATGAAAGAGTGGGACTTTTCTGCAAAGCCTCACAAATGACTTGCTCAGTACTAGTGAAACTGAAGCATGTGATGCAAACTGCTTAAGTCACTGCATCATCTTTAGGTGGAAACTAGCTGCTAACTGCCTTTGCAATTATCTGGACATTAAACTTTACTGTAACACCTGGAAGAACAGGCACACTCATCATTTTATTGGTGCTGAAAGAATAAGGAGCACATGGAGCAGGAAAGGGTCAGACCTAAATAGTGGATATTGTCCATCTTGCATATACAGTCGATGTTTTTATGCCACGTGTTTGCTGGGAAGCCAGCAGTGCTGCTAACCTTTATTTTAATAGTGGTCAAATGCAGGATCGGTTTAGCTGCACCACAGATCAAAACATGTTAAAAACAGCTCCGTACCTCTGAGGTTGGTTACATTAAATAAATCAGTTCAGAGTCTTGATGATTCAGGTGACGCGCTTCCCTGTGTGCCTGCAGCCTGAGCGACTGCAAACGACCTGCTGCGTGTCATCAACGGTCCGCTTGCGTGCATGCATGTCTCTCCCAACCGCGACGGTAAAGAAAACAAGTGACATCCATTCAACCTCGCCCCCACCAAATATCTGACACACACACACACGCACGCACACACACACACACACACGGCAGCCAAGCAGAGAAAATAGTTTGGCTGCACATCCTGTACTGCTTGTTTAAGCTCCACACTGAGAAACACCAAACTCTCTCCCTCTCTTTCTTTGTCTCACTGTCTCTTTTTCACCCTATTTTGTTCTCTTTGTCCTTCTTTCTTTCACACACACTTTACTTTCACACACAGGCACACACACACACCCCATGTGGACAAAGCCTTCATTCAGTGGAGGTTTTGGTCAAGCGGCTCGGCCTGCTGGTGAAACTGAGGAGTTGATCCAGATCTGACTCGCTGATTAGGTTTTTCAGGTTTGAATAAAGTTTTTTTTTTTACACCTGCGCTAAATTAGGTGCTAAGCTGAAGGCTGTGTGTTTTTACTGACTTGTTTAAACGGGGATTCCTGGTTTTCACAAGCTGACGGTTGAGCGGTTTATTTTTTTTTGGTGTGACTCACTGATTGTTCTTTTTAATTGACAGGTTTAATGCCAGACTTGAGATAAGGATGGTGCGGTGACTGACTTCATTAACTGTTTCACACAGTGTCGGAATCATTTTCAAATTTAGGTCACTGCTTCTCCACCTGGTAAACACCCTTTTTTAAAGCTGGTTGGATGCTGATCCGTGAGTAACATTTACATATGGCAAAGCTTCTTCACTGCATGGACGGTTTGATATTGATTTTTTTTTAAAAAAAAGCAGAAAAGAAAGCAATGTGTCAATCTCTTTTCCAGCTGCCAAAAAACTGACTATTAGCTCACTAAAAGTTTTTTAATTTTTCTGACAAGCCAGCATCCATCCATCCCCTTCTGCCTATCCAATTCAGTTTAACATGGTTCGAACAAAGAGCACCAAACAGCAGAGTTTAGACATACTGCCAGCTTCCAACCTTTTTCCTGCTTTTTACAAAGCCAATAAAATGATAAAATGAGTGTTTTCTGCGTGTGAACCCTTTGTAGGCAGTTTCCAAACACAAATGGATGATTTTGAGGAGTTGGCTGATTGATTTAAAAACCAGCAGCGGATTTCTTCGGGAAGAAGACGTTTGCTTTATTTGGAGTTTGTCTGCCTGGTTTTCAGATTAATGGCTGATTTTTAGGTTTGACATAAAAACCTTACATCAAAAAGGGAGGCTGATTCTTTGCTAACGTTGGTTCCTGATGTATTTTCCCATCGTTTCCAGTCCTTTTGTCTTTGCTTTGGCTGACTCCGATGTCTGACTGGTTTATAAGATTTCGCGGCAGCTTGTTCCCATCTGGCAAACCAATATTCAGACTGACACAGCTAATTGTTAGGATAAAATTGGTTATTTGGTTTTCCTTTTTGCTTTGTTTGGTATCTTTGTGACCAGATTTAGGGTTGCCGGATTCTGCAAATGACTGACGATTCTACATTTACTCTGGTATGATCATGAAAAACATCCAGAAACTGCATCCGATTCAATACGCTGCCGGATTTAAACACCTACATACGGAGCAACGGTGCCCGCTGCTCAGCAAAGGCTTTCAGTGGTCTGCCAGATCCCTCCGAGTCCACCTGCAGTGCCAGACTGAATAGAGCGAGCTCTCCTGATGGTTCCCAATTTTAGACCCGTTGTTAAAGATAACCGGCCCCTCAGCTGTGCACTGGCCTTCCTGGTCATCGCACCCAAGTGGCTTCTTAAATCCCTGCCAGGAACTTGCTTTTATCATTTGACTTCTTTCTTTTTAACTGATGGCATCAATTTTTTACTGTATCACATAAACTCTTTTAATGCTCTTTGGACACATTTTTATACCGATGGTCTTTGTTTTTAATGGTGCTACAGTGGTGTAGAGCTTATTACAAGAAGGTCCTGGGTTTGGATCCACCCTCTGGCCTCTCTGTGTGGGTTCTCTCCAGGTACTCTGGCGTCCCCCCACAGTCCAAAGACATGCAGTGAGTGGGGTTAGGTTACCTGGTGATTCTAAAGTGGCAGGCTGTACCCTCCTCTCGCCCTATGGCAGCTGGGACAGGCTCCAGCACCCCCAAAATTGGATTACTACATTTATTATTTTATCTTGTTTAAATCTTGAAAAGTTTTGTCTTTTTTTTATTCAATCGTATTTGATGAAGAATTTGAGGTTTCATTGTATTTTGAATCCCACGGCTTCACCTGATGGTTTTTGGTTTATTTTTTAACCGATGGCTGATTTCTCAAGTAAAATTAAGATTTTTTTTTTTTCTAGCAAATTTTCCTGTTTATTGTGTTGTGTTCTACTCTGAATTTACTTTCGGTTTCTCTAGGTTTCAGCTTTATTGACTGATGATGATTTTGATTTTCACGTTTATTTTCCTAACTTTTTTCCCTCTAGTATCCAGAGCTCAGATTCCACTGCCTGTTTTTCCACTCTGAACCACACAAATTTGACAAATTACTCATGAGTGTGTTGACTGTTTCTAATGTTTGCTGGCTGGCTGTGGCAGTCTCAATCTTACCCACTGCTTTGCCACCCTTTTGTGTCTCGCTGATTAAAGTTGAGAGAACTATACGATGCTGACTGTCAGACTGATGACTGACGCAAGCTGTGGGTAAGTACGTGCACGTGTGTACATACAGCTTCATACCATGACGCAACCGTGTGTGTGTATGCGGATGTGTCTATAGATTGCTTCTGTGTATACATACGTGTGTGTGTGTGTGTGTGTGTGTGTGTGTGTGTGTGTGTGTGTGTGTGTGTAGTATGATGCAATAAGCATGCAGAGCAGCCAGCAGAAAGCAGCTACGTACTCCAATAAACAGATATCCTGGCACGGGGGATGTGTGTGTGTGGGAGACGGAGTACTGTACTACTGCAAATGTGTGTACTGTTGGTGCGTGAGCGAGTGTGTAAACAAGTGTGAAAGACAAAGACAGTGTGTGTGTGACTGAGTACTATTACACATGCAAAAAGGAAAGATTTGTAGCAGGAGGCTTGTTAGAGCAGCAGGGGAGATGAATGCATGCATTTGTATACGCGTGCGTGCGTGTGTGTGTCTGTGTGTGCGTGCACGCACGTGTGTGTGTGTGTTGACCAGCTGGTGTTCCACATGTGGACATGTCCTACAGAGCCAGGGACTCCAGCAGAGAGACCAACTCCTACGGTGGATCTATGCCCAGAGAGTGAGTGTGTGTATGTTAGTAATGTGTATATATGTGTGAGTGTGTGTGTGTGTGTGTGTGTGTGAGTTTGTAAAGGGCCTGCCAGTTGGTGGGTGTGTTATGAATGTGTTAAGTATGTATGAGTCAGTTTCTTTGTATATGTGTTTTTTCATCCACTCACTATCAATACAGTGAATCACAGTAGAGTTCACAGTACCAACACAGCGAGTCGCAGTAGAATTAACTACAGACAGAAACCACCATCCATACTGCTGAAATAACCAATTCATCTTCAGGATATTCAAGACTCAGTGCTAGGTGTCCAAATGTGTTTTAATATCAGCATGAATACAACTCCATCGCCTCATTACAATTAATGCCTGGTTCAGTATTAAGTCAGTATTAATCCAACAACCTCAACTGAGTCGGTATCTCCAGACTGAAGTGCTGTATCAACAAAGTGAGTGATACTGTGACATAGTATGAACACAGTGAATCACAATATGATTTACTGTCACTAAAATAAAGATATGCCTGTGTTAAAGTGTGCCTGACTATCAGTACTTCAGAATCAATATACTGAACTAGTATATTGAATAGAGTGAGTCATATTATTAATTCCTCCTAGTGTGACTCTGCGATCCAGGGAATCATATAGGATTCAACAACAATAAGCTGTGTGTAAATATCAGAGTCTATATTAATACAGTCGTTCAAATTTTGAAAATTTGTCAGTGTAGATCAAAATATTGAACCATATACACACCAGCAACACAACAGTGAGTCCTTTGCCCTTTGGCTTCTGTTTTCAGATGAAGACCCGCCCACACTCATACATAAAGGATCTGATCGCAAGGTGCAGTGGAAACGCAGGCACGCTTTTAAGCGGTTTGCCGGTTCACTGAAACTGGCACCAGCATTTCATCAGTGGAAATGTGGTAGCTGTGACCTGGGATAGGCTAAATTTATATTATTTGATAGTGGTAGGGACGTGTCCCTACCTACCCTACCTAATTCTACATGCCCGATTCCAGTCAGGCTGGCCCAATACGACCCGAAGCAAACAGGAAACGTTCAGGTAAGGCGCTGTGGCGTTACCATTACCTTGCAGTCGTGTCCTGATGCAGCAGAAACAAATAAAGTGCCAGGACTCTTTTCCCTCCTGGGTCAGTTTATTTTTTCCGGGTGTGAACATATTTATCCCTCTAGTTTTCCCACTTCTTTGTTCATCCCCTCACGTCCATTCCGATAGTTTCAGTTTCAGATCTCCCTACAGGAATTTGCTGACATTTGTGAGTCTTTGTATTGATGCTATGATTATTATTCCTTATATTGAGACGATAATTTTATTCTCTCACTGATAAATTGAAAAATTTGGGGGGAAAAGCAATCAGAAGAGCACAGGAGAAATGTGCGGTGCTGACTGGGCCAATCAGAATCGTTACATTTCAAGAGTACAGCAGCATAGAGTGTAATGTGACATCTTTTAATTAATTTTTTTGTCAACTACACAGTTTTTTTGATCACTTGCACATATTTTGTATAGAGGTTCCAAAAATATGACTTTATATAATATACAGTACCAATATTAATTTTCAAATGCTAGCAGGATTTAATTATAGATTACCAGTACAACAACACACGATCGCCAATATGATATGAAGTATCAGCAACAGAAGATTTCCTTTCAATAACCACAGTTTTGACATCTTGCATGTGTGAATGCTGTGTATTGGTTCTGTACTGTGTTTCTATGTGGCGTTGTAGTACTGTAGTACTACAGTACTTAAGCAGTACTACAGCACTTCATGCATGAACCAGGAGTATTTGTTGTGTAGTATCTGTTATCATGGTTCTGTGGTGCCAACCAATATACTGCCTAATATCGGCTGCTCTCAAGGTTGGATATTTACCGTGTGTGTGTGTGTGTGTGTGTGTGTGTGTGTGTGTGTGTGTGTGTGTCTAGAAGCAGTGCAGTGGAGGGAAGCTAATCCAGTAAAGTAACAGAACTGACAGAGTCAGAGGTCATTATCATTCACACACCGCCGAACCACACACACACAAGCAGTGCACAATGCTTAATCTGAAACACATCCTACACACACACACACACACACACACACACAGCTTTTGTTTTGCTATTCATTTTGCCGCTTATTTTTTTTGTTTCTTCTTTCCTTTTCGTTTACACACATGTGAGGTATAAAAAAAACCCCATTTGTTTGCCAATTCTATTCTTCTTCTCTCCCCCTCCTCCCCATCTCAACCAAACCAAACCTACAACAACCCACCCACCCACAAACTCAACCACACACACACACAGACACACACCAGATGGGTCTTAATCTCCTGTTGCCATAAACAAACACAAACCATTCGAAGAAGCAGACAGAGAGACCACTGTGTGTCGGTGTAACTTCTTGTTGTCTAACATCCTGTTAATTCCTGCAACGGCGTCAAACAAAAGTCCTCTGAGTCCCACACACACACTAACACAAGCGCACACGCACACACACACCGGCCCTGGCCTTGGACACAGCCGAGCAGAAAACAAGCGCTAATGCAGCACAGATGTAGGGTTGATCGGAGGCCTTTGCTTTCCATGTCATACTGCTGATACTGAAGCTTTGTATTCGCTCCGTAGTAAATATCCGATATCTGTCGGTGGGTCGTTTTTCCCCCAAACAGACAACCTCACAGGTTTGTCAGCCGTTACGGATTTGATTTTTGAGTCATGCTTTCTGGAACCCAGTTGTCGCCCTAGTAGTTGCTCAGCCCAACAGCTTACGCTCAGCAACAACAGCAGCAACAACAACTACAGGCAGAGAGCTGAAGCCCCAACCCTCGCCAAGTTAGCATCTGTTCCATTAGTGTTTGTAACTCAATGGGTTTTCTCATTTGCTTCTTTAACTGGTGTTTCTGAAACATTAACCATATTCCCAGAGATTTCAGAAACAACAGAAACAGCAAAGATGATTTTGCTCCCATCAGGCTTTTTACAGAAGCTAATGGGAAACGAGAGTGTTCACGCATGATTCGAAGATAATAAACGCTCTGTGCCAGCCTTGAAGATTAAAAAAATCACACCTTAAATAAGCAAGTTTTTTTTTAAATCATGTTATACTTTTGCGGAGCTTCATTAACAAGAAAAATCAAATACAAACAAATCTTTTGCTCTCTTTAACATAGGGAAATTGATTGACTTCATCAAGCAATGGTCGAGTGTGGTCTGGAGCAAAGCGTGGCGTAGCAGTGATGAGAATTAGCACATCCAATGCTGAGGCCATGGTTCTTCATCTGAAGCCCCAGGTTGGGGAGAAGATGGCTCAATTTCATGCGTGCAGGCCGAGCGAAGCAGGAGACCAACAGATTTCAGCTGCTGTTGATGGCTGATATATGTTCCTGCCCTCACCTACAGCCAGGTGGAGTTGGTTGGAGCTGGTTTGGGAACACTTTGGTGTCCCCCCAGAAGAGCCGTAAAGAAATAATGTAGCTGCCAGTGATGGAGACTCAGATACAGCTATGTTGTCTTGCTATTTTAATTGTATGAAATTCACTGAAACTGAATCAAAGTACAGTCGGCCACAGTTGCAAAAAACTAAAACACACTTTACTGACACCAATTTTTGATATTTTTATTGTTTTGTTGTTAATTTTTTGTGTGGGGGTGGGGGGGGGGGGGCTTTATTTAATACCACGGTGGACATTTTAAAGGGAAGCAGAGAAAGACAGTGTGAGGACAAAACATGCAGCAAAAGGCCTCAGAGGTTAGAGCTGATCCCAGGCTGCAGCACTTATCTTCCTGAAACCATTACGCTTTTTTATGACGTCATCTTATATTGCCTAGCATTTAGCCCCACCCACGTGCTGTTCAAACCTTCTGAGGGGCAGCCAATCAGAAGAAAGTAGAGGCTAAAACAGCTTATTTCAGACAGAGGATAAACTGAGAAACAGCCATGACCCATGTGGACCAGCGTTTCCAAGGAGGACAATGCGAACCCACCGACCCAGGAGGAGGCTCTTTGGAAGATATTAAAGTCTCTAAACATGCACTCCTGCTCAGCTCTAAGTCCTCAGCAACCCCGGGGAAGAATTATTTGAAAAGAATCAAGATGTTGTTACAGAGAAAAACAAGCTCTGGCCTCTCAGAGAAGATTAACAAGTGTAATGCTGCACAGATGTAGGCTCGGTACAACTCCCACTCTCCGCTCTGCTGAGGAAGCTGCTCTGTGAATGCAACAGCATGCACGTAACATATATACAAACACTGACCTGCGAACCCATTTACACAAGCACACTGCTGCACTGCGTCTCAGCACATGTCATCAAATCTGCTTGCCTCCATTTCTACTTCTGTTAATGATCTACTACATTTCCCAGAAATCCTGTGCATGAACTCCAGCTGAGGGAAGCGCTTTTTCCACTGGGAAAATAAACACTCGCTAACCTCAGTCCAACTGCACACCGAAGCCATGGAGTGCCTGGGATTATTCAACAACACTCGACATACATTAAAGACTTAAAATGGGTACTACAGCACCCATGAGCCTCAGTGCCCACTGAAATGGACACAGACTCAACCAGAGCTTTGAAAGGAGCTCAGAAAAATCATAAAAGCTCAGTTCCTGTGGTCAAAATCAGCAGTGATAGATTACGTAACAGATGCAAAGACAAACACGAACAGGTACCGTCGTAACTCTTCAAATCTCAAATTGCTATAAAGGAAATTGGCACTTTGGAGCACTTCAACTCATATTAGCCCAGTGACGTTTCAGAGGAGCCAGCAGTTTGTGTCTGACTCTCTCACCCAGACAACCCCAACCATCATCCATAAAAGGTCCCAAATGGCTTTTTAGACCAATACAAAACAGTTTCTCCCTTTTTTTTTTTTACAAAATCCTGCATGTTAAAATCAATATATAACCCTTACCTATTCAAAATCATCTGAATGTGCCCAAAAAAAAATTGAGAGAAGTTGCATCCATAAAGTATTAAAATTTACCTCATTTAACTGAAAAAAACATCTTAGATGGTAAAATTAATTGTCAAATGACTGCATTAAGAGTGCCCAAAAAGGCACAAACTCAGTCAAAGATTCACTCGGGGGCTTCAGTTTGCAAAGGTGAAGCCCACCGGCTGCAGCCAGCTGTGTCAACCCACCGGGCTGAAGCCCCCGGTGAGAAGCTGCTTCAAAGAAAAAAGTGACACCAAAGTGCCGTACTGAAGTACATATAAAAAGAACATAAAACAAGAAAAAACATGAAAACCAAGATTAGATTTTTAGAAATGGCAACAGTAAAACATTAAAAAAAAATCGTATAAAACCATAAATAAATCCAACAGAAGGCAGCCTGCAGGTGCCGCCGTCCAGGGTCAGGGTGCAGGGGACGGGTTAACTGCTCCGAGTAAGAACGGGTGATAATGAAATAGGTAATCAGTGAAATCTTACGCTGGCATTCTGTAGAGAATGGGAAGCCTCATCTAGGTACCGAGGCACAATTTAAAAAAATCTTGCCAAGAAGACGAAGATTAGTCACAGAGACCAAAGCAGTCTTTATTTCTGCTGTGATGTTGGACATTTTAAAACAGCAGCCTACGGGGACGGACTCACTCTGGGAGACAGCCTCAAGTGGGCACGAGAGGAAGAGCAGTTTTATGTGTTACACAGTTTTCTGCAGCAGAGAATAAATATACATCAAACTGCTCATAAATGAGGAGGAGAAAAAAAAAAACGCTTGTGCAACAGCGTCCAGGAAAGCAGCAGGCCCAGGTCTTTCTGTTGCTGTTGTTTTGACCCTTGAGGAGGATTTTTGTGGAAAATTTATGCAGCACTAATGCAAAAGAGACTCTCAGAAATCAAGCTCACAAAGGGGGGAATGAACAAGGGTAATACTGTACAGATGGAGCCACGGACCCACTTCTCTGGGCTCTCTGCGCTGATACTGTTTCATGCTCCGACAGAAAAAGCAAGCGATCAGAGGGGAGTCGAATTCAGTGTCAACACAAACAAGCTCCAATCTTCACATGATTACACTACAGAAAAAAGAAAACCGTGCTGAAGTGGCATCAAGAAAAACACACTGCACTCATCAGCAGCAGGCAAAAATAGTTTGAGGACTCCACGAACGCCGAGCTGCTCTGACAGGAGACACGTTTCACTTTCTGTCCCTTTCCTCTCCGTTACACCACCTCCGTCATCGGGGAATTGTTTGGAAAAATCCTGCAGTACAAATGAATTGTTGAAAATTTCTTTTTTTTTTTTTTTTTTTAAATCAAATTATTTTTTCTTCCTTCACTACCTTTTCCTCACCCC
>VUQK01032112.1:5298-15835 GCA_015106715.1 Bujurquina vittata
TGACAAGACCAAGACCATCAAAAAGTGGTCTCGAGACCGGTGTCGACACCAAGACCGATCTCGAGTACTACAACACTGGCACACAGATATAATGCATATTGCATAATATAATGCAAATAGTCCAGTGCAAGTAGCGTATAATGATGGCTGGATAACACCATCCATATATATTCACAATAAAAAACAAACAAACCATGATCTTATTCAAAACCGCAATGAGTCAGTTTTCCATGTATCGACTGATGCTGATACATGACAGCATGAATCATGCCTGCTCTTGCTCCGCTGGTGAATGTCAACAAAGTGGACTACAGTACTTTTGGACTAGACACAGCCCAACCTCCTGCAGTCATGTCCACTGTGATGGAGAGTTTGACTGAGAGACCTGGCAGCTGCCAGGCAGAGTTGAGAGCTGAACTGCAGAAGACACATTTTTAACACTCTGACTATGTGGAAATAATATGGAAATCAGGCGTCAGTACAAGGAATAAAGACACCTATAGCAGTCTAGTGTAGCTGTTCTGTGACTCTTACTGTGCATGTGGAGATATGGCATGTTTCCATACACATATTCATACATGTACTTTAGCAAAGTTAAGAGTAAAGTTTCGGGGAAAAATGAACTGGTGTTTCTACAGCAAGTGTGTGTCAAAGTGCTTTGTAACTTATTAAGCTGAAATGGCAAAAAGCAGAGGGTTTAAAATCAGCTACACTACAATGAAACTGTTCTCAGAAACGACTGATGGTTATTCACAAGTCCAAAAGTAAAATGTAAACTTAAGAATTATTGACTGTGAAAAACGAACAGCGGCAATAGTCATTACTAAATCAAAAGCAGGATCTTAATAAAATACACTGGAATTCAAAGAAAGTGCTTCACCCCTGTACTTATAGTCACTGATAACCAGAGATTGCATCAGATGGGCCCGACAAGCGCAGCTGATGATGTTGGATTGCATCATCTGTGACTGAGCTGCATCAGCTGTGTCAGGGTCCCTCCGAGCCTTTTATTTGTTAGCCATGTAAACTAATCACTTGACGCCACTCAAGGCCTTTTACTAACATTTCACGCAAAAATTCTTTTATATGAAGGCGATAAGTGCAAATTTTGGAATACTCTGAGAGAACCTGTCAGCTATTGTTTAACTTTGTCTTTGGTTTTATTTCTATGTGTGAAGAAAGTCATTAAAAAGCACAAGAAAAACACTTGGACCATCAGGGAGACTTCTGCTGCTGGCTCAGCTTTTACATTTTGGGTCAGACTGAACTGGAATCAGCAACTATGTAGAGCAGAATATCGTCACACAATTAGAAAGCAGTGGGCATGATGACTGTACTGTTAGAATCATGCTTCACATCCCCTCTCATACAATTTATAAATGACCTTAGTGACCACTGGCAGTGACCGTTAGTGAGTTTCTTGCTCTGGTCTGTAGATGTGCTCCTGTTTGTCCACTCTGAGTGACACCGATGTGCTCAATTTCCCACCAGGACACAGCTCAACTTCACCGTGGCCATAGACTTCACAGCATCCAATGGTAAGACAGTGTTTCATCTTAATGCATGCAGGAAATGCCCACACATCTGTTCAGTGAGAATGTTGTACCTACAGCATTTATTACTGTCCCTGTTTTTACTTTTGTTCAAGACTCTTTTTGCCCTCTTTGGGCAACCAAAAGAAAGCACTTTGTGATATTTTAATACATTGCACAGTTAGTTTTCTGTCTCGGTGTCTCGTATAGAGAGACACTGTTTGTCATGTGCTATTATGTTCCCAACTGTCCATCACACTACTATTAACCATCACAAATATCTACAGTATACACCTCTATGGAAAGTCTGAAAAGTGTGGAATATAACTATATCCAAAACATAGAATAGTATAATAGATAAACAGAAGAGCATAACACACAAGCTACCTGTCCACTAATAAGACCTTCACGCACCTACGATAGAACCTGACATGCACCGCTCAAGAAATGCAACTACATGTCGGGTTGACGCAGGCCAGTTGGTACTCACTGAGTAGGGTTCAGAGGGCATTTCTGCTTACGTACCAAGACCCCCAAAAAAACTCAACGCAGAAGCGTAATTAAA
The DNA here is from genome assembly GCA_015106715.1 of Bujurquina vittata. NCBI lineage: Eukaryota > Metazoa > Chordata > Actinopteri > Cichliformes > Cichlidae > Bujurquina > Bujurquina vittata. Next base: position 7,396 of record VUQK01032112.1, read on the forward strand.
GCCTTGCTGCCGAGCTAAAGCGGCACTTGCAAGTATCCCTAGTCTGAGAGAAACTGGGCTAAGACACGTTCCCTCCCCGACTCCATAACATCAGTTCTACAAGGGCTCCACAAAATTGAGAAAATTAATTAAAAAACTAATAACTCACTAATAATACTGCACCATGGTCTCCTGCATGATGTCTGCATGCACGTTTTCTGTGCATAAATGTGTAATTGCTCTTCTTTCTCTGATAAGAACATGGTCATGCTAATGTTGCTGCATGCTGTTTTTAATCCCTTTATATTTTGTATGTGTATGCTGGCTGGGGTCGTGGTTTCTGTCTTTCTAGGTAACCCATCCCAGCCCACATCTTTGCATTATATGAGTCCGTACCAGATGAATGCATACGCCATGGCCCTGAAGGCTGTGGGGGAAATTATCCAGGACTATGATAGTGACAAACTTTTCCCTGCATACGGCTTTGGAGCTAAACTTCCCCCAGATGGCAAGATCTCCCACGCATTTCCACTGGTAAGAGTCATGATTGAGACGGAGAGAGACTATTTTAATTGTTAGTCCTTGAGAGCAATTGATTTATGGTCTATTACGTTAATGATGGGGCAGCATTGAAAAGATGTCACTGTTGTCACTGTTTGGATAACTGGCCAATGTGGCAGCCAATGAACAGCTTCTTCTCTACAGTCAGGTCCAAGGTTTTTGGACGATGAAGCTAGGTTTGAGCCTGTGCACCATCACAGAGGATTTTAAAGATGTGATTGAAGTGCAAACTTTCATCTTCACTTAAAGTATCACATTAGATGATTAGAAAGTACAGCTATTATTATATTTTGGAGATCCAAACATAATTGAGCAGCTTTATGGCCAGGTGCGGCCTGTTCTCTGATTTGTTCCATAAAAAATGAATCCGATAAAAGATCAGGAGTTGATATGATTTAGAACGCCGTCATTGGGCTGAAAACCAGACTAAATCTATCAGAGAGGCAGCAAAAACTTTTGGAGTGGCCACGCCAACAATCTGGTGCATTCTTAAAAAGAAGGAATTAAAGAAGGAATGCACTGGCTCAGCAGTATCAAAATGCCTGGAAGACCACAGAAACAACTAAAGTGGATGATCACAGAAGGTTTTTCTTATTTAAGAGTATCTAGCCCAGTTAAAACACTCTTGAGGAGTTTGTCAAAGTTTATAATCAAGAGATGCGTTCATGAATGGAAATACAGAGGGTTCACAACAAAGTGCAAACCATGATGGGAAGAGGAAAGCGTGGTGTTTATTGATGTGACTTTGTTAGAAGTTGTAGGATGAATGCTGATGTGCGCAGAGTTGGATAATGGCCCGAACCACAGCAACTCAAGATAAAAACTGGATATTTTTCAAACTAGCCAAATCAGTCATAAGTCAATCACCTGATCGTGACCAAAAAAAAAGCATGATGTTCAGTTCCTGAAGACAAAACTGAATGCAGACACTGAAGGCGTGAGTAGTAAAAGCCCAGAGGTCTCTAAAAATGAGCGCTACATATAAAAACAGCTGTAATTCTTCAGCAGTTGATGCAATACTTTTGTTAAACCTATACAATGAAAGCTGAAAGTCCGCACTTCAATCCCACCTTGATGGTTTGACTTTAAAGCCACTGTGTTGAAATATAAAACTGACAATCTGCAATTGCGATTTCAGAAAGCCTTTCAAATGTATCTGACTCAAAAATAAATATTTGCCATTGGCAACAAGCAAAAGCTTGTCAGTACAACAAACTTGACCCTGCAGTTGTCCTAATGCACTTTCTCTGAGCTATATAACAAGAATTGCTGAGTTACAGAGAAGAATATTACAGAAGACTGTGTTTCTCTGGAGGAAACCCTGTAAACGATGGCATCATGTTTGTACACCTCCTTGTGAGTGTATTTGCATGCACTTTGCACACATACTTTATCCGAGTATTTATACCTCAATATTTCTTTAGCGCGAAGGTGCAACAACAAAACAGACATGTGGTACAAAGACCACAGACCTGATCACTTGATAACGGCATCATGAACTCCATTATTCGGATGTATTTCCAGTTTTCTTTCAGTTCAAAAATGGTTACAAACAAAGTTGAAAATGTTTGTGAATCTTTACCTCAAAGGGTAGCGGAACTTGAATACTGAAGACATGACAGCTGAAGGTCACTAAGAGTTATTCAACAATATTGTAGAACACACGTATTTAGCCAGCCTTCCTTGTACCTATAGCAACGTGATTAATTGTGATTTGTCTAGCCAAAGTGTTAGGTGCTTTCATACTGTCGTGATTTATGCATTTGGCTTCCATGTGAAAATTCCTGAATTTAAAGCCAGGATGCTACAGTTTTTATAGTTCACTCAACCAGAACGTCTGTGTTTTTTTGAAGGCAGAGATACACTGTACTTAGAATTTTATTGTCAACATCACAAGAACAATTCATTTCTTGTAATTAACAAGAAAATTCTAGCTGCCTAGAACTTTTGTCTAAATGTGTAAATAATGGTAAAGTCAGTAAAAGCAGCCAAAACTCAAAAATATACGGAGTTAAGTTCATTTGAAAATATGTATCCAAACACTTTTATGGAACTAACTGTACGCTGTCAACTGGATGATACAAACAGCACAATGTAAACACCTTAAATCTGCAGCCAAAAGCATTGTTTTTTGATTTTTTGTTTTTATGCAGTGCTCTAAAAATGAAAAACTGATTAAATTGTTTATGTAACCACATCACTCAGTTGATAAAAATGTTGTACATATATCTTATTGGTCATATTTTACTACAAAATCGTTTCATTAAAGGAGCGTTTGCACCATAATGCATTTCATAAATAAAACGTCAAACCTAATTTTTCCTTCAATCACTCCTGTGTCCTGTATCACCAAAAGAGCAGCAGTGGAATGGTGAGAGTTTTTTCAGAGTTTGGAGGAACTTGATGTATTTCGGATTCCTTGGATTGGAGAATATGGATTTATGAACATTATGCTCTATGTTCTGCAGCTTTTGGGCGGCTACAGAGGTTGCATGAACTAAAGGAAAAGCTTTTCATACAGCAACTGCTGCATCTGCGGATTATTCATTTAAATACGCAAACTGGCTTTTCTATCTTAGCCACATTAAACACTTTTTTTTGATGGTAACCCGTCTACTGGTTACACCACATAAACTCCAAGTATTTAATTTGAGCTGAATGTTAAAACATTGAGGCAAACGAATGTCAAAAAGGTTTACAAGACCGGCCTCATTCGGAGATGTCTGTTGGAATGCTGAGTGATCCGTAAGCCTGTTTTAGTGCACTTGCATGTTATTTTGTATTATTCAGTGAACAGGTGTTTCTGTTTTTGTGGAACCACAGAAACTTCAGTTAAATGACTGCTTTCTCATGTTAACCACATTCTGCAAAGGCTTAAAAAAAAGTGTGTCAAGTTGAACTAGCTTCTTTTTTTTTTTAAGGAATTATTTACATCTGACATGTGTCAGCTCTGAGTGAAAGCCTGTCCATCTGTCAGATGTAAGGTCTCATGGGTCACTGACAGAGAGCCCACTTCCATTTCTGGGACTTCTTCAAAATTCAAATAAACACAGCCTCAAGACAAAAAGGAGAATCAAGAAAAACTCTGTCAGTGCCAAACATTAACTCTGTTCATTGGGCTGAGAGACCCTGCTGGATGATGACCGATGGGGCTTTTACTAAGAATGCACCAATCCAGCTTTTCCAGCTCACTGGGTACTGAGTACCAATCTGATATCAGTGTTAAATTAATAAACTGTATTCCTCACTCTGAAGAAGAAACAGTCAAATTAAACATTTCCGAACTTTGTTAAATAGCTGCAGTTCATGAGGCAGAGCGGGTCGTCTTCTAGTCGGAAAGCTCCCTGGCGGCTACTGCCTGCATGCCAGAGTATCATTGGGCAAGATGCTGAACCCCAAGTTGCTTCTGATGCATTCATCTGTTAGAAAAAGCTCTTAGATGTAGAAAGGGCTGGTAAGAATGGGTAAATGAGACGTGCTGAATAAAGCACTTTGAGTGCTCATGTAGAGCGGAAAAGTGCAATAATAATAATAATAACAGTATAAGAACCAGTTGATTTAAACTTAATAAATTGGTATTTATTAGACAACAGAGCCAAGCCAAACACAGAGAAAAGTTTGATAATTTCCACTAGTCTCATTTCAGCTAACACACTATAGTCGTGAAAATGAAAGTACACCCTATTTCAGTTATTAAGCTTTCCAAATCAAGGCATAATAAAAAAAAATGTGGTCCTGATGAGGTATTAAAATTAGGTAAATAAACCTTGGATAAATAAGAAAACTGATGAGCAGCCAGGCTGCAGTATTGTAGACTCCTTTGTACCTGTAGATGCTTCTACAGTAGAATTATTGTGGGGATCACTTCGAAGCGTCTTTGGGCTGGGTTGTGCTGTCGCTTTTGCTTTTATGGTAAAACCAAGAGAAAGACTCTGGTGTCTCCTCATTAGGATAGGGATTTGTGTTGGTGTGTGGAACTGTAGCCTAAGGTTACATATGGTAAATGGACTAGTGCTTACTCTACTCTGTCTGAGCACTCAAAGCGCTTACATTTACCCCATTCATACATGCATTTACGTCAGTAACTAAGCTAAGTGCTTTAATTATCTTGCGCCAGAGAGCAACTTGGGGTTGAGTATCTTGCCCAAGGATACATGCAGCCTGGAGCAGCCAGGAATCAAACCTTCTGATCAGTGTGTGACCTGCTCTCCCTCCTGAGCCACAGACACCCACATAGTAACATGTAATATAAACATATATATAACATATATTGTAACGTAACAAATTACTTTCCGCTGCAAGTAGTTAAGTAACTTACCGCATCAATTTAAAGAAAACTAACGAGTAATGTGTAATACAGTACATAACTTTTTTGAGTAATGATCCTAATACTACTTACTATTACTTACTATTAGTGGAAGCTATTTTAGTTCTCTCTCTGGGTCTGGCCCAGTGTGTTCTCCTGCTTGGAGATGCCTGAAGTTCCTCCCTCTAGAGGGGTCCAGGAGACATCCTTGTCAGGTGCCCAAGCCACCTCAGCTGGCTATTTTTAATGCAGTGGAGCAGAGCTCCTCGCCCCATCTGTTAGCCCAGACCTTTTGGTCTCGCCTTGGAAAATCTTGTTTCCGTGATTTTGTGCTTTCAGTCGCTACTCACAGCTCCTTACCATAACTGTGAGTATAACAGTAGATCGACCAGTGAATGACAGCTTCGCCTTCAAGTTCAGCTGTCTTTTCACCACAACAGTATGAATATCACTGTTGATGCCTTTAAAGTTTATCTGTCAAACTCTGGCTGAACTCTTCCCCAACAAACAGAGGTGGACAAAGTACTGACATTCTGTACTTAAGTAGAAGTACAAGTACTTGTGTTAAAAACTACTCGAAGTACTGGTCCAACTTCTTTACTCAAGTAAAAGTAAAAAAGTACAGGCTCTGAAATCTACTCAAAGTAAGAAAGTTAAAGTAGCTCTCTGGAGGACGTCTCTGCCTCTTTCTGCCATTTTTCTCCATTTGAGTGGCGTCATCGCTCAGTCTGTGCTCTCCCTTTTAGCTGCCACACACACTGTGTGATGAACTGCGCACACTTTCATTGTCCTTGTTTGTCACTCGTTTTCCGAACCTGGCGTGTAGCGTCTACGTGAAGCACAACATCCGCTAGCTCCGGCCGGTCACCGATCTTGCTTTGCAGGAGCCTCTCCCTCTACCGTGTGGGTTGTCTGGTTCCCCCTCCCTGGTCTTCCGATTTCCAAGAAAAAATGTTTGCAATCAGGAGCCGCCTCCAGAAGTGACCGGAAATGCAAACGTTTCTCGGCTGCATTGAACTTAAAGTAACGAGCTCGTTTTGAAAATGTAAGAAGTAAAAAGTGCAGATACTTGTGTAAAAATGTAGGGAGTAAAAGTAAAAAGTAGTCATAAAAATAAATACTCAAGTAAAGTACAGATACCTGAAAAATCTACTTAAGTACAGTACAAAAGTACTTGTACTTTGTTACTGTCCACCTCTGCCAACAAATACATGTAAATGACAACCTGAGGGGTGGCTGTAGCTCAGGAGGTATGGCAGGTCATTTTCTAATTGAAATCCACGTCAGTCTGCATAAAGTTGGTGGTTCAATCCCTGTCTGCTGCAGTCTGCATACCAAAGACACCCGGGGCAAGACACTGAACCCCAAGTTGCTCTCCGATGCGTCCATTGGAGTGTGAATGTGTGTGCCTTTTAGAAAGCACTTAGGCATAGAAAGGAGTGCTTGTATGAATGTGTGTGACTGGACGAATGAGGTGTGTTGTATAAAGAGCTTTGAGTGCTCAAAGTAGAGTAAAAAAGCATTATATAAAAACCAGTCCATTTACCATAATTGAACTTCTCTTGAGGCAGCAACTCCTTTCCAACCCAGAACCATGGCCCTCGCTTGAAGGTACTAATTGTCATTCCAGCCATTACATACTGATACTGTGAGGTAGTGATCACTGTTCAATGAAGCCAAGACGACCTCATCATCCAAAAAATAAATATGTGATAGCTTTGAGAATAATTGTGCCTGTTTTTTTTTTTTGTTTTTTTGAGCTGTCAGATCTGGTTTTCTGATGTCTAGAGCAACTCTGCCATCTGTGGATCAGAACAACTTGTTCGGTCAATGAAAAGAGAGCTTGTATAATGGCACAAGTTAAAGGCATTGTGGAGTGACTGAGACAGAGAAAAGGAACAAAAGGTGGGAGGGGGAAAAACACAAGGACTCATGCTGCACTCTGAGAGAGACGTTCATCTGCTTGATGGCAAAAGAACAGACAGCAAACAGGCACGCAGCTCCAGTGAGTGGCATCTTCCAGAAGCACTGCTTAGCCAATCAGATGGCAATACTAACAATTAGAAAAACAGAAAAAGGACAAAAATATTCACTTATGCTAGGATTCCCGGCAATGCTCACTTTGGACAGTTACTTCAGAAGACATGCGGAGCAAAGTGGGTGGGAAGGAAACATGGAAAGAAGAGAGTCTCATTGTTGGTGTTGTTCCACGGCTCCGGGCGAGGATTAACAGGATAATTTTAAGGCCACATTATGACCAGATCTTTTTATATGGTAGTAAATATCTCGATGATACACTTCAGGTCTTTCTTTAGTGTGTGGGAAATATTTCTTACCCGAGTTTTGTCTGACCTGAAACTGTCATTTCTAATAGGTTTTGTCAAATCCCGAGATCCCCTCGACTCTCCCCCAGTCAGAAGTCGGCGGTGTGCGAACGAGTGTCAGCACACAGCTTGTCGAGATTCCTCACTTTGCATAACATTTCCTCATTTCCATATGAACAGCCATTCAATCAGCTTTCCCAATTAGAGCTCACCTCAGCGTGACAAATCCCAGATCCACGCCACACGGGGGCAACTCTAATTAAGAATCTGTTGTTTAGAACCTGCTCAGAGCATGTTGGACTATCTAGAGTTCATGGAATGCAAAGATTTAGCATTTGGTCTAATAAGATATGACTAATGCAGGGCAGACCATAGGTGCAGTGAAATTTTAGTTGCTGAACAGCAAAAAAAAATAGGATCCCCCCCCCCAGAGGAAGACAATACAGAACCAAAAATTGTCAAACTAACTTGCCCCTTAAGCAGGACAATAAAATGTCACGAGTTAACAAATGATCTGAACTTGGTATATAGTTGCATGCTCGCATTTTGTTCTACAGTTCTTATTTACTCATGCTAACCAATGAGTGGAGCTGCCACTGGGAGCTGCTACATGTCCCGAGGACAGTGGATCAGGGATCAGACCATCAACCCGAGCGACAGCTGACCAAAAAGAGAGAGACTCCAGCAAACTGAGTAATACCGGGCTCCCAACATTTCTATCTATATCCATGGTCTCCGCTATAACAGACTGCATGCTGAGCCCTGACCCATTATAAGCCTGCCATTTTTCATGCTGCCACTTCTAGAAAGAAAAAAAAAAGAGAGAGAGGAACGGTTTAAATGGACTTATTGGCCTTATAATCAGTTTCCAGTGTCTCTGAAATGGTGTCTCGGAATCACATCCATTGTGTTATTGGATCCTAATCAGTGATTCACTAATGTCGCAGCTGGGTAGCTTTATCTATAGTAATACAGGATCATATATTAGTAGAGTTCAAATCTGCAAGAAAAGGAAATAACTAAAGCTTCAGAATAGATTGGTAATTGTGAGGCTGCTGGGATTGAGCAGGTTAGAGTATCGCAATGCTGTATTAGCAGAACTCTTCATCATCAGAATCCTGACAGCTGTTTGAAAATGGGACCATATTACCCAGTAACGAAGGCACTTCATTGGCTCCCAGTGCAATATAGAATTACCTTTAAAATACTTTTATTAGTTTCTAAAGCTCTCAATGGTTTGCGCCCCCCCCCCCCCCGTACGCCCCCCCCC
>VUQK01032116.1:0-20171 GCA_015106715.1 Bujurquina vittata
GGGTGGTCTGGAGGAAACCACGGTGCTATACAACTCTGCTATACAACTCTGCTATACAACACTGCTACACAACTCTGCTACACAACTCTGCTATACAACACTGCTACACAACACTGCTATACAACTCTGCTATACAACTCTGCTACACAACACTGCTACACAACACTGCTATACAACACTGCTACACAACTCTGCTACACAACACTGCTACACAACACTGCTACACAACACTGCTACACAACTCTGCTATACAACACTCCTACACAACTCTGCTGTACAACTTGAGTTTTATAATCTTGTGGTCAGTGGGTGAAAGTGTGTTTAGCCTGTTTAGCTCTTTGAGCTAATACCTGATACCATTTGCAGGAGCACGCTGTCTCCCAGTGAAGGCGGTCCACCCTAACAGGCCCTTAATTTCACTTCCACAGCCCTCGGGTCTGAAACTGTGCGAGCCTGTAATCACTCATTTACAGTCATATAAACTGATATTATTCTTTCTGCTATCAGCTGAGGTGAAAAGCTTCAGAAATAAATCAGCAACACTGACATGTTAAAGAGACGGGGATAAGCCAGCCTCCTCGCCCCGCAGTGGGCAGCATGCTGATCTCAGCTCAGTTACAAACACTCATTACACATCTGCTCTGATAAAAACTGGGCCTCCTTATTTCAGAGGTTTGAAGAAAGTGAAAGCAGCGTGCTGTATTTGTTACAGGCAAGAGATTTTTTGTTTCCATCAGCGGTAACTTCAGTGGCTTCAACAATGAGTAAAACAGCATGAAAGGAGTGGCGGGGGGTTGCAAAGTGGCTTGCAGATGCAGCTGAAGGCAGTTGATGCACTTTATTGAAACTATGGTATATCCTCTGATATGGATAAATGCAGTTTTAGATTGTGACTCTTGGAGTGTGTAAAACAGCTTCTTTAAGCCCTGAAAACCGCCTGTGGATATCAGCTGTGCTTATTAAATTATCAGGGTTCAAAAATGCAGTGCCAAATTTCAGCCCACGCCTATGAACTCTGAGGGGCTGTAACTCAGAAAATAGTAATAGTACAAAAGTATAAATATAGTAAAGTTATTGTAGGAGTAAAATCAGCTGATTTTTAGGTGGTCTTTTGGGAGGCAGATTTTTCTTGGAATGACCAGTTTACAGTTTACAATTGAGACTGCTCTAAGCACTGAGCTTCAGGCAGTTTTTTTCTAGCCTTGACTTGTTGCGACGTCATAAAGGGCATAACCATATATGGTCACTAGTTGCCCCACCCACCTGTTGTTTAACCCCTTCTTTTACGAGGTCCAGTCAGAAGAAAGCTAGCTTAAAGAGACAGTTCCTTTTTTCTGACTGAAACCCAATTTCCTGTAAGATAAAGAAGGATTATTTTGAACCTTGAATCATGCAAAGCTGCTCTAATCCAATAATTAAAACAATATGGTGCTGAAAATGTGGAGAATGGGTGCATTTCCAGTTCTGACATGGATCTGATGAACTGTGAAGCTTTGGAGTCTCACTGTAAACCCGCCTGACACAGCACCATCAGATTTTCAGTAAAAAAAACACCTATTTCACTGCGCTTAACTCTTTCAAGGGAAAACCTCTCAGGGCCAAGCTAATAAAAGAGATTCCTTATTTATGTCTTCACATTCTTCATCCCCGTCTTGCTCCTCTTCTCTGGGTCCAGCATCAGGTTTGCTGTCATGTCTGAGATGCCACACATCAGCTGCTGCTTCTTCCTCCTTAAAGAGCCGGCTCTCTCCGTGGGACGATGAAAACCAGACCTAGGCCCCATGTGTTTATTTTGGCCCCAGCCTGCAGAGGAAGAAAAGGAGGAGGAGGAGGAGGAGGAGGAGGGCCCATCTCGGGTGTTTGGGATTTGGGGGTCAAGGGCCATCGGGGTTAGGGTTAGGTTTGTTGATTTAGAGGCTAAAATTCCTGAGAAAAAGTGAGGAGATAAAACGTGCTGATGAGCTGAGGAGTGAACGTCCAGAACAGGAGCAAGAGATGAACATGCTGACGAAACGCAGGGGGAAACAGCTCCGGTTTCATCCGAAGAGGAAGGATGTTTGACGGACAGGAGCAGCAGCCAATCAGGAAGGAGGAATCCAGACCAGCACGCTAAAGGGACCTTTGACAGTTCTGCAGCAGGAAGCCACACTCTTCTGCTTTGTTCTGCCTTTAGACTTCTCACTGAGGAGCGTCAGCTGTTAGCGCTAACAATCACAAACATTATTGCTGCCAAAACATTAGGCACAGCCTTTAACCAAAGATCCTCAATCAAGCCGAATAAATATAAATGAAGTGCAATATGACACAAATAGCTCAATAAGGCAAACAAAAGAGAATCAAAGCTTAATGTTCACAACATAAAAAGGCAAGTAGCTCCTATGTAAATGACCTCTGTGATGTCTGGTGTGTTTTGGTGTTTGATGATGGCAGAAAGTGACCGTCCTGCAGCATCTTTGTGCACTTAAGGTCTGTTTGAGGGGGTGACAACCTGCTGTCCAAAAAGACATTTATGAGCAATTTTAAAGCCTCATTAAAGGGGCAGAAATCTCCATCACGACCCTAACCCGTCACTGCTGTTGTTATAGAAACACCGAAGGTTCCCATGGTTAGCCGTGCGTCATCCAGGCCCATTGTGACATCACTACCTGTCGCAGGTACCTGCCTGGTTTGATCTGGTGGGCGCTCCTGCTGTTGCTGTGCTCTCAGATGAAACCTTTAAAGCACTTTTTGCACGTAAATTGACTTTTAGAAATCCCAACCTGCGGATCAGTGCTTTGACAGACGTTGTGATTCTTTTTATTTCCATTTCCTCTGTTGATATCTCGCCTGTTTTTCCCAACATGTTTGTCTTTTTCCCCACATTAAAGACATTTTTCTCCCGGCCTTTAATTATCAGCTGCGTTTCGCTCTCTTTCTCTGTTTGCTCATGTCGTCTTTCCATCCCTTTATTTCCTCCACTTTCATTGTGGCATGTTTCTCTCTGTCTGCCTGTCGTTTTGTTTCTAACATCCCAACTTTTCTGTGGTCACTTCATTCCCAGAATTCCCTCTTCCTTTCCCATAATCCCCCACTAATGATGTCCGCTGGCCACAAAATGAGGCCTGACGCCAGAGCAGGGCGAGCGAGCGAGCGAATGATGGCTGGGAGGAAGAGGAGGCGGAGGGGGGACTGTGTGTGTGTGTGTGTCCATCCCTAAGTACAGATATGTGTGTGTGTGTGTGATAATGAGAGACCTGATCAGAGCTCGTTAGCTGAGGATGCAGTGAGAGTTCTGTGGTGTAACCCCATACGATGTATATCTCCTTACAGCCTTGGCTCAGAAACAAAGCTCGTGTTTAATCTCTCCGTCTGCAGCTCGGGCCTCGCTACAGTCACAAAGCAACTGAAAAACTGGAAGCGTCCAGCCGAACATGGCAGATTCTTTTAATCAAACAACAGAAACTGAGCTCCACTCAGGTTTTGAGAATCCAGCTTTGATACGGCGCCCGAACCTGGACAAAAGCTGCTCAAGCAAACCGTAAGACAGCTTAGTGCGTGAGTCAATGCCAGCAAGTTTTCAGATGGTTCAATCAGCAAACTCTGATCCCTGTCAGTCTGGGGCCGGGCAGCCGGGCCTCATTGCCAGTGCGTCGCAGCTGCTTGCATCTAAGAAGCAACGAAAAGCTGCGCATGGAAACTCTGTATTATGAACCAGTCTGTGCAGAGACGTGACGGAAGCATCAGTGCTTTACTCTGTTTTAATAAAAAGAGACAGAATAATAATCAATGTGCTTTAAATCTTGTGCTCATACATTTGGATGTTTTTGTCTGTGTGGGCCTCATTTATGCTGCCGCAGTCGTGTGACATCATGTAAAATATATTTAGCAGTAAAATCCCTCCATTGAAATTCAGCAAGGCTCCAGAGCTCTGCTGTTTCCTGATCCATTGTTCAATGAGCTCCAGTTTCTCAGATAGTCATCAGACATTTGGCTCCAGTTTCTGCCTAGCAACAAACATTCTCCTGAAATAAAAACAAAACTTTTCCCTCTCATGCAGCAGTTTGTTTTACCGCCCGAGCCCTCACAGACGTCTCCGTGTCATTTGTCAGTTTCAGCTGCATCAGACACACGTCCACGAGCAGAGATTCACGCGGGAAGGAGGAAGAGTTGCTCCAGCACTGCCGAGTGAAACGAAAATCTGCTCCTCATGTGGATTCTTTAACAGCGTAGCTTTGCATGATTCACAGTTCAAAACCATCCTTATTTGTTTCACAGTGGGCTTTGGTGTCTGAAACACCACATTTTAGCTCGAAAGGAGCTGCGCCTTCTCGCACAGTCTAATTAACCGCACAGCAGCCGTGCTATTGGTCAGATCATTGCATTAGAGAGTCAGAGGAACTGCAGGTTTTGGATGTCCACATTAAGCTGAGTCTGTGTCTGATTATGGTCATAATTGCTCTTTTGTGTCTGCAGTCCCTCGAACCCTTGTTGTCAGAGTCACACTGTACATCACATTAAAAAGCCTCGCTCTGTTCAGCGTCACAGCGACCAACAAGTTTCCTGTTTCGCAACAAAAATTCTTTCTTCACAAATTTTCCTCATTACTCACTTTGTTTTCGACGTAGGAGCCAGCAGGTTTCAGACGCCGTGGGCCCGAAAACTCGTGCAGCATTGTGAACTTGCACATAAACCTCAAACATGCTGCTGTTTTGCCGCTGACTCTATTTCAGATATGAGACCCAATCTGAGACATGCAGAGAGCCCGTGAATGACGTCAGACCTGATGAGAGCAAGCAGGGACGGTTTTAGTGAAAGCACAAATGTTCGGTTCAAACTGAGTGTTTTATAAATATTAATTTTCTGTCTGACTTCTCTTGGAAAGCAATGCGAGCAGCGCTGACTGCAGCAGCCGTGTCCCGTCTGCTGCTGCTTCACTTTAACTTCTTTTGTGTATCGCTGCTCGTTGCAGATGTCTTCTCAGAGGTGAGCGCTCTCACTCGGCACATTAACCGCTGTGAAATCTTTACACTAACCGCCTCTGTAATCGGGTCCATTTATTCCGCGAGAGGATGGCGCACAAACATTTCAAACCAGGCGAGTGTAACATGTGCTGACATTCCCATGATTAGTGGTTCAATCCCTTATGGATTTCAGCTGTGCCGTTTCCAGCTTTTGTCCTGTATGAAGGGCCCAAACTCACCGTGATAAAAGCCACAGACCACAGCATGAAACTCCCCCTGAGGGTGGTCAGTGACGGGGCTCGAACCTGGGTTGGGATCCTGGTCAGAGTTCAGGAGCAAACATCCGACAGGTCAAAGGTTATTCCAGAGAAATCTGGTTTGGTGTTTCAGTATCACAGCCTGAGTGCACTGTGTGTGTGTGTGTGTGTGTGTGTGTGTGTGTGTGTGTGGCTGATGGAAAAAAGAGAGAGACACAGAGGTAAAGTGTGCTCTTGTATTTGGGACTTGGCCGGGCGGAGGGATGAAGGTGGAGATAAATGGCTGGAATGGGGGGGGCCTGCAGGTCCTGGAGTCAGTGTAGCGTCACACTAACCTCCCGTTGACTCTGTTGGACTGTTCTCACTACAATGAGACAATTACCCGGTTTTCCCCACAACTTCAAACTGAACCAGATTCACTGAAGTCCTCTTTGTGCTCTGGTTTGCTTTGTGGTTCAGTCTGAAAGGTTTGCACAGGATTGCACCCCACAGCTCCTTCAAGACCGCGAGCCCGTGTTCTGGACTAACACGATGCATTTGAGCTAGCTCCATGGCGCCGTGGTTAACACATTTATCTGACAAAAGATACCCCTGTTTAAGACTGGGAGGGGGTACAAACCAGCTCCTGCTGCCAGTCCCACGCCCGGATAACATGGAAGGATCTATCTGTTGTAGTGACCCCACTGGGAAATATGGGAGCCGCTGAGCCTTTTATTTCAAGTAACTCTTCAGTATTTACGCAATCAATTCAAATCCCCCTAAAAGGACCTTCTTTTGATCAGATCAGAGGGTGGAGCGCTAAGCTGTCAGCTAATTCCAACTAGCCTGGTGAGCGAGCTGCATCCATAGACTGCATGGGAGAATGACACCTAATAACACCTGCTCTACCTCCTGGCTGTAGCTCAGGAGGTAGAGCAGGTCACCTCCTGATCACAAGGTCAGGGGTTTGATTCCGGGCTGCGTGCCAAAGTATCCTTGGGCAAGATACTGAACCCCAAGTTGCTCTCCGACGCGTGTGAATGTTAGACATTAAGCACTTAGCTTACTTGCACATGGAAGCGCTGGTGTGAATGGGTAAATGTTTGAGTGCTCAGAGTAGAAAAGCGCTATATAAGAGCTGGTCCATTTAATACCTGCTAATTAATGCTCAGTGGCATCTAAATCCAATTCTCCACAGCACCAACACGGTCCACAGGTCCAGTTCAGGGACTGCACTTAGCTGAGGCGAAGCCTAGCAGACAGCTAGCAGCTAGAGCCGCCTGTGTCATCATGCACCTGCCAGTCAAAGAGGCCACGCCCCCAATAATGCAAACTTTAAGCCAAAGCAGTTTGGGGCTGTAAACATGTTTATTCCTGCAGCTTTTGGACATCTGTGTTCAGGGTGTTGCACATCAGCCTCATTAATATGTGAATAGGAACAAATACCATTGCAAACTTATGAAACACCAGTTCTGATGGGTTTTTTGGCGCATATATGGTGTCTCCTCCTGCCTTGCTACCGTGATTTGATGGCTCTTGCAGAGAATTGATTCTGCAGACCTCTCTGACCTGTGTTTTTCTGTCCTCAGTGATCTGCTGGAGGATTTAGAGAGGAGTCCTCATGCTGCAGCCATCGCGGAGTGCTTCGTAGAGAGGGTGAGTACACTGCAGCTGTGCATGTGTGTGTTTGTGTGAGGCTGTTTGCTGACAGGAAACATGGCACCATAAACCCCAAACACCCAGTAAAGCAGCAGCAAGGCTGCACCTTTAATTCACTGCAGAAGACAAACATCACTGTGTAAACCAGCAGCTGCAGGTCAAACCAGCAGCCGGTGAATGAACGCATGTTGTGCGTGTGTGTGTTTGGACGGGAGTGATGTTGTTCTGTTTCAGGCTCTATGAATGTTTGCAGACCTCAGTGGCGGTGCTGATGCCTCTCTTTACAGCTCACATCTCAGACGTATTCATGATGCTGTCTGCACCCTGTGCCAGCATGCACACGAGAAAAGCTTGAAGTGTCTTTTGGACCCTCGCTAGAACTCAAAGCCCTCGAGGGCGCCGCTTTCTCTGTCTGAAAAGGACTGAAGATGATCCTTTGGCTGTAAATGTTAGTGGACCAAATCTGGATTTTAGCAAGTAAGAAGAGGAAGTGATACATGTTTAAAGCTGGATCCTCAGCAGGTGTTTGGTTTTGTGCCCATTAGTCCTACGTAGTGCACACGGCAGCCTTTAGTTTGTGGTCCAGCTTCAGACAGACTGAGTATGTTGCTGATTGCTTCCTGTCATATCGCCCTCATAATAATAATGATGAGGACCTGGGGTCTTCAGAAGGGGAGGAACTAGTTTGAGTGTGAATGGTGCAAGCTGCTCCGGTCGAGTCCAAGGGTAAAAGAGATTAGAGATTGGATTAGAGCAGGAAGTCTTTTGATCCTGTGGAAACCATCGACACTGTGATCTGTTTATTGTCTTCATCGTTTGCTTTGGACGACCTCTCAGCTACATGCAGGTTTAAACTGGGACCTTTTAACACCTTCAGTTCAGTTTGCTCGCTGTTCTGAAGCTGAACTGAACGTCTGTCTCCCGCTGCACAGATTAAACTCTTAGAGGTTTTAAGACGTGAGCGCGTGCACAGTGTGGTTTTCTCTCTGCAACCTCCTGACTGACTGACAGGCTGACGGGAAGTGGGATAAAGGGGAGTGGGAAGCTCCAGCCTCGCCCTCAGTCTGCCGTCCTGTTTGTTTGCTGACCCGCTTCCCAGCACGTGGGAGTGGTTCTTTATCATCATGTGTGCTGGACGGGATGAATCAGCTGAAAGTCGACACTGTTTCTGTGTTAATCGCTCAGCTGGCACAAATATTTGGGCCTAATGGGAGCTAATTTGGCCTCATTGGCATCGTGCAGTGATGCCACCTGGCCCGTATGAGGTGGTCCCGTGGCTGAGTTGAGGCAGGCAGACTCGCCCTGATGTGAAGCCACAGGAAACTGCACATGCGGGCAAACAGCTTCTGCTGTCTGTGGAGGGACACGAGCAGCTCCCACTCATTATGGTTAAGGTCATCTGAGGCTGCTTGAGAGTTACTGCTTGACCTGCCGTGACACTCGCTAGTATGTGTGTCTGTTTTTTGTGCATTTGGCTGTCAGTGGGACTACAGCTGATTGTGTTGCTGCCTTAAATAAAAAGATCAGAAGCTGTCAGTGGGAGTTTGAATTTACGTGTTTGTGTCAGCCAACAAGCCGGTTTCATCTGAGACGATCAAACTGAACGGACATCGGACGCCTGCACATGTGCTGGACTGCAGGGAAGCTGCAGCTTTCATGGCTGCTGGTTCACCGCCACGGCTTCATGCAGCTGTGTGAGAAGGATGACATAAAGTGATCTCTGTCAGCGATGAAGACTCACTTTCTCTTTGTGTCTGTTTCAGAGTGAAGCCTTTGACATCTACACACTCTACTGCATGAACTACCCCAAGTGAGTACGCACACTGGCACACATTCACAAATGTTTTTTGCTGTGCAGCGCTGACCTTTCTTAACTGTGACTGTGCAAGTTCAGCCCATAACCTGAACCCCAGGATCTGATGGCTCCTCGTCACTTTGAGATAGATTCTTGAGAAAATCAGGACAAAGTTTCTCACATTTGGTAACATTATGATGCGACTCCATCAGGTTTTAGAGTAGCAGATGCTATGATGGAGGTAAGAGGCTCATAAACAGAAAAGATTGCGCTGGTGTTCCTGCAGCTCTGTCAGGATTCAGTGAACATGAAGGAGGAAGTATGATCAGGACCTGCTCACTGATTACCTCGTGTCTCTCCGGCAGCCTGAGATGGAGTGAAGCATCCTTCTGCGTACACTCACACAAAGATCCTTTGACGTCTCCTTTTTGGACTCTTTCATGTTCTCCTTTTCTGGATTGATGTTTTGGTCTCTCAGTGACACTAAAAACTGTAAAGTTTGAACAGCGCACAGACATCGGTGAGAAACTCCACATTTTTCTCGGGTCTGCTCCTGATAAACAGCCCGCTGTCGGGCTCGGTCTGCGCTGATTTATGGCCAGAGTAAATGTGTTTTAGTGGAAACATAAAGAGGCGAGCATTGGTGCTGAGAGCTCTGCTTTATGGAGGAGGAGGAGAGTGTGGAGCCTGAGTTGGGTCCTCTTCCCTTTGCACTGGACAGGTGGAGCGGCCGCACCATCCCCACCATGTCAAGATGGCCTCACATGTAAGGTCTGCAGCTCGAGCTGCTCTCAGACTCTGGCTTCAGTCGCTGTGTTTAGCTACATGCTTTATATCTTTGAGTTCTTCCTCTCTGTTGTCACAAAACCAGCATGCTTTTGATTCGTGTTCAGATGGATTTCAGCGCCGGACGAAAGCGAAAACACTCGCGCAACATTTTTTACTCAAAAACTTTTGAAGTTCCCCCTTTTTTTAAAACAAAATGCAGATGTATTTGATGAAGATTAATGGACACCCAGTCGTGTGCAATAACTTCATTTCCATTGTGCTTCTCTGAAAAGAACTGATGTTAGGATGGCAGAAGTTGCAGATGTTGCAGTCAGGCAGAAATGAAATGAAAATAAAGACAGACGAGCAGAGTTCTGCTCTCCTGAGCCCGTGGTCGCCGTCTGAGGGTTTCTGGGTCATAAAACAGCATCTGAGGAGCCATCCTCAGCATCTCAGTGTGTTCTTCTTCCGCCCATCCTCCCAGTTTCAGCAGTTTCCACAGAATCTTAGTTCACACTGCAGCCTGACGTGACCCAATTCCGATCGTTTTGCCCTCGTGCGACCTGTATCCGATCTTTCCCGACAGTCTGAACAACACAGATCCAATCCAATCCAAATGCGACCTGTGTGTGTACGGCCGGGCTGCATCGATCCGACCTGCATGCTCGACACACGTCACTGCTCTGGTTACGCCGACGCAGGAAGGAAACCACTTCCGTCAGCACTGAGCACGCTCGTGTGGCGTTACTGTGTCCTCTACTGCGCATGCGGGACCCTTTTAGGTTCATCTGCAGTTTACAAATCACATCCAGATCGCATACATTTGGAAATGTGAACAACCACGCAAAACAAATTTCACCAAAAATGGGGTTTGGGTCACTTCAGGCTGCAGTGTGAACGTAGCCTCCTGACATCCAGAGAAATGTGGAGCCCATCGAAATCTGCAGTAAATAAAATCTTGGTGTCAAAATTTAGAAGAAAACACAAACTTTGTGCTTTGTGTCACAATCCCAAGTCTTTGTGTTAAACAAACACAAACTCCGCCTACACCATCAGTGGCCCCGTGCTCTTTGTCTTTTAGTCTCTGCAGAGTCAAAAGGAATCAGCCTTCATCTCACGCACATCTTCCCTCCATCAGCGTGGCTCGACCCACTCTCTGCCCAGCCTGCGTCTGCCTGCATGTTAATACACTTAAATCATTGCCTGCATGTGCAGTAAAATCTTTCGGCATCCATACGTACTTCCGTGTTCAGTGCGTAGCCAGTGTGTCAGAGTGGAAGTCGACCCCTCCTTCACCTCACTCAGTTCCCTCTCTCTGCCTGTCGCCTCCTTAAAGCTCCATTAAACGCCAATAAAAATAAGTAGGTCAAATGCTTTCAGACCACCAAACCCAGAAACTCTCTCTCCGTCAGCGTGTCTCCAGCTTTTGGAGCTGCATCGCTGCTTCTTCTGCTGGATCCTTCCCGGCTTCCCAGCTCCAAGCACTGATTTATTCAGCTGCTGCATGTTAGGACGGTGACCAATGCCAGATGTAGTTTCTCCCAGCCTGAAACACAAGAATCTTTATGCAAATCCTGCAAACGGAGCAACTGCACAAAGTCACAAAATACTGCACATGGAAATAAGGAAATAAAGTAAAACAATGACATCATCAAGTACAGGAGTGTGCCGGCGGCAGGACGCAGGAGACGGAAGACACCATCCAGTCCAAAAAGAAAAGTCAGATTAGGCGCCACCAGGAGTAATGAGTATAGTGGGAAACACGCAGCGATGACAGAGGGCCGAGGCCAGAGAGACAACAAAGAGGCAGTGACGCAGGTGGAAGCAGGCGGGCACACGACCACAGAATAAAAGACTACCAAAGTAAAACAGGAAGTAACGAATCAGATGACAGACTCAAACATACAAACTTTACATGGAACTTTTCCGGCATGTTCAGAAAGCATTATTTACCGATGTGCTCACCTCACAGGATCCCATGGGTGCCCGGGCAGCACCCGTTTGGACGGTGGTTCTGATCTGGAGCCGCTGTCCTTTCTGTTGCTTTAAATCACTTTGGGTATTTGCTCAGAATTTTTTGTCTCAGTGGTTCGAAGCGGCGCTGTGTGACATTTGAGGTCCAAGTCTTCAGCAAGCTGGTAGTAATGCGATCACCAGAAGAGCAGACATCCAGTCTCCGTCAGCCCTGCTCTGCATTCTTCCACTGTGGTCCGCTGGGTCAGGTTTGGAGGCGAATCTGCTGGATTGCAGGTTTCTGAACTCCGCTGTCGCCCCGCTGGGAACGTGAGACGCGAGTCTTTGTTTGCTCGGGTATCCTGCATAAGAATCAAAATGCGTGAAACAACAAATTGGCTCCAGGAATGCAGCTGCTCTGCTGAAGGACATATTTGTCTCCCACAATATCCCAACACTTTGCATGTATGATGGAACAGACTGCCAGTAAGATGATTTGAACAGATGTGAGTGTAATCTCAGTAGGTAGATCCGCAGGGAGATGTGGGACAGATGCTGAGGTCATTTATGCTGCTAAACTCCGTTTGGATGCATGCGCACTTTGTAATGCTGTAAATTGATGAGCTGTAGAGCCGGCGGGCTTTGGAGGCTGGCAGGGGGTCTCCTCATTAAAGCCAAGCAGAGAAACGTTCCAGGAGTGATCCGACTCAAACGCATGAAAGTGAAAGTATATCTATGGGAAACAGAGCAGGTTATTGGGTTTATGGCAGATCCTTCTTTTCCTTTCCCTTTGCTGGAAGGTCAGCGTTATCTCGTCACAGAGAGAAGGTCCTAAGTTGAAACCTCCTGGTTAGCTGCAGTCTTTCTGGCCCCGGTGGGTCTCTGGAGAGAACCTTAAAGCCAGACGTTTCTTTTGCTCATCAGGATCGACATTTGCTTTCCTCGAAGAAGAAACTGCTTTTGAAGCCGTGAGGTGTGATTTGAAATCGAGTCTGGACCTTTCCTGAGGGTCCCCAGCATTTTCAGGTTTCTTCAGCATCGGTCTCCAACACGGTCTCAAATTGCAGGGTGACGTCACGGCTGCGTCCACGCTTCAGTGTGCAGTTGTGGCGTCACAGCTAATATTCCTGATGACGACTGGGCAGTGAGAGCGGGTGGCATCAGGAAAAGCAGCGACTGTGGAAAACTGGTTTGGAAAAGGAAACAATTCAAAACCAAACTTGCAGGTAAATGGAGGGATGGCACGTGTAGTAGTGTCATGATTGGCTGTGCAGATTGCAGGACGGTGTTCTGTTGCTTCTGATTGGTGGAGATGAATTCAGGCTTGTGGGAGCAGCTGTGAACATGTGATGAAAAATGGCTTCAGTGTAGTGAGCAGACAAGAAAGACACAGTCTGACCTTTGGAGACTCCGCAAAGTCCTGCCAGTCCCGTCCGCATAAATCCACAGAATTGTTGTCCGGTGTGCAGACATGAAAGAAAAATGTGCTTGAACAGATTTTTACTGACGAGCACCAAACCATTAACAGCTTCGTGAATCCAAACACTGACCCCCACTCTGCCCCAGTTCAGTCTTCAGTGTGGCTGGACCAGAAAAGTTCTTTAACACAAACCCAACGACCCCAACAGTCTCACCCGGCATACGGTTTGTTGTCTCGGTGATCGGGGTGATTGGGTTGATCCATTCAGGACTTTCCATCTTCAGACTCAGCAGAGCTTTATCAGACCAGAGTCCATGCTTCCACTCTTCAGACACAGCCTGATAGGCTTTTAGAGCCCATCCACCTCAAGGCTGGACTAGCTGAATGGGCCTCACTGCTAGGTCCAGTCAGTCTGACCTTTGACCTATATGAATGGCCATCAGTATGACATTGATTTGACGGTAGAAAGCTTGTCTTTGAGACTGGGCTCTCTCCTCACCAAAACGATCCAGTACAGCTTCTGCATCGCTCCTGATGCCGGTCCATCTCTGGCTCCACCCTCCATCAGATTTAGAGGTTCGGAGTCTCGTCCCAGCTGCTTCCCGCTCTGCTGCGCACCAGCCCAGCCAAACAAGCACGCCATCCCAAAAAGCAGGCCCACGATTCAGAGGATGTTATTAAGTACACACGGGAATGGGCGGTACTGTATAAATGCATGGCTGGGCTGGTTTGAAAAGAGCCTTCACCACTTCTTGTCAGATGTCAGTGTGCTGTCCCGGTGGCACCTCCTTTTCTTCTCGGGGCTGAAGATGCTCTTTGTCTGGCGGTTTGAGCTCATTGTCTTGACGCAGGATGAATTTGGGACTGTCAGACCCCTCCCTGAGGGGATTGCATGATCACTCAGTTCAGCCCGAGAACCTAAAGTTCCTAAACATTTCTGCATGCTGCAGTAAACTGCATTGAATGTTTTCAGCCACGTCACTTTGCAGATTACAATTCTTTCCTTATCGTCTTAATACATATGTGGAACACATTGCGTCTTACCAGCTTTTAAGATATTTTGATGAAGAAACAGATGAGCTGTTTTAAAGCTTGTTTTCTGGACGAATTCCTCGGGCTCGCTGCTCCACACTGATGTCTGTGGAAGATATTAGCGCTGCTTCCTGTGGTTAACTTCTATCCGGAGAGAACGAGCTCTCCTCCCCATCCCCATCGTTACCTTGACCTCCTTCCTCCCATCCTCTTTGGCCCCTGTTTTTTTTCTCATCCCCTCTTGTCTTCCCTCCCATCTCACCGCCAGTGTCCAACATTCTTTGGCTTCAGTCTGTGATAAATGGCTGTCAGAGGGCCCAACAGCTGAGTCTCCGCTGTCCTCCATCTTCCTCTTTCACCACCTGCACCATCCCCCCAGCTTCTCTCGTGTCTCTTCTTTCTTCATCATCTGGACACATTTTCAGTTCCTTTTTTCCCTGCAAAGCCATGCTAAACCTCTTTCTGTCACCACTCTCCCTCCTTTGTTCAGTGTGATGAAAGTCGGTGACCTGGATCCAGAATTGTTCTGTCAGAATCTTTTCTTTCTCTAATCCTGCCAGTTTGTCTCTTTCTTCCATAAACTTGTAATGAATGTTTGTCAAAGCTCCAAACAGCTGTGGACTTCTTTTACTCTTCGATCTGTCATAATCACCTCCATCTGTCTCCCCCCCCCCATCATTTCTGCTCTGATGATGAATGTTCAGAATTGAGAGCGTCTGTCTCACCTCCTGCAGCTCCATCATCTTCTGGCCCTCCTCCTCTCCAGTTCATCTCATTGTTCTTCATCTCCCCTCTTAGTAAAGCTGCCTGCCCCTGCCTTTATTTTATTAGACCAGGTGATGGCTGAGCTCTCTGTGGACGCTTGTAATCTGATTTCATTTGCTGGCCGTCTTCATGATTAACGCCGCCTCTGTTGCTCTTTCTCCACAGCTCGGTGGCAGTGCTGAGGGAGTGCATGAAAAACCAGAGTTTGGCTCGTTTCTTCCAGGAGAGACGGACGACCCTGAGCCACTCCTTACCTCTGGAGACGTACCTGCTCAAGCCTGTGCAGAGGATCCTCAAATACCACCTGCTACTGCAGGTGATACTACAAACACTGTGTTCAGACACCAGAGGTTATACCTCAACTATGGCAAAATACTGCATGTGCCTCTTGATATAACTGGTAAGGAAGTGACCTTTAATGCCTCCTGATACTGTAGGTTATACAGATGTTGCATACAGAAGCTCAAATACCGCTTGCTACTACAGGTAATGCTGAAGCCGACTGTAGGACCTCGGATGCCTTCAGCTACTACAGATGATACTTTAAATGTTACCAAATACTGCATGCTTCAAAGCCACATACACTTACAGTGTACTGCAGTGCAGCAGGTATAGCCTCAAATACTTAAGGTATACTTACTGGTTAGGTACCACCTGTAAGTAGATCCTAACTCCTCACATTGTAGCAGTTTCTAGGAGCTGAGCAGTCTCTCAAATACAAAACCCCAAGTACTAAACATTATTGTTTAAATACCACCGTTAGTATTGATCCAGCATAAAATACTTCAGTACCACTACCACCTGATACTACAGCTGATAAATATCTTTGTATGCCTCACTGTGCTACTGGTACTTCACAAGGTACCACAGAAAGTAGCACCTGCGTCCACAGGTAACACACCAAGGCCCAAAATATCCTTAATGATGTGGAAATCGTTGGTTCCCGGAGGATGCTGACTGGTCCTCATAAAGCTTTGGTCTCCAGGCAACAGCTCTGTTTCCTGTCAGCAAACAGAGAGTTTGGCTGAGGCGTCGCAGCGATAAATCCTTTCGTCCTCTTAGTGAGAAACAGGACGGGGAAGCTGGGGACGCAGAGCCCTGAGCGCGCCGCCTCTTTAAACGGCTACAGCGTGCCTGACATCATCTGAGCTGCTCACCTTCCCTTTCACCTCTGCAGCTGCTCTGCTCCAGAGGACACAGCCCTCTCCTGTCGCCTCGGCAACACTGATGCTTGCAGAACCTCAGAGATCTGAACCAGAATGGCGACCGTAACAGAATACAGTCAGCGGAGACACACGCTGCTCGTTAATGCGGACTGACTCAATCCGTCTGGCCTCATCAATTAGACGCTGATTATTCTTGAATGAATAAGTCTTATCCACCCAGCCGCACACACACACATGCATGCCATGCTTTTCTCTGCACATCAAAGTGGGTTTTGTAACATTCACACACAGAGAGACAATGAATGCTTGGAGGGTGTCTCGGGCTTCTTGCCCAAGGATATAAGCAGAGCGGAGGAGTCAGGAATCAAACCACTGACCTTCCAGCTGGGGGACAGCCCCTCTACCACCTGAGCCACAGCTGCCTCCAACCTTCGCCCGCCAGACCAGAGTTAACAATCTGAAGGTCTGCTTTTCATTTTCCCTGCTGAGTCAGTTGTTGCACAAACACCAAACAGATGCTGGAGCCTCTTTTTGTACCAGAGTCAGCAGAAGGAAACGGTGACTCGAGAGCGACCGAAGGCTGAAGAGTCAAAGAGCCGCGCTGGCTTACATCAGGATTCTGATCAAAATCTGCAGGATGTATCCTGTTACGGCGGCGTGTATGATTTTGAACATGCAGAGTTACTCTGAGTCCAGGAATGAAGCTGGAAACATGCTGAACAGGTCTCTGTTAAGAACAGAACCATTTCTATTGTGAAGGACAGATTTGTGGTCAGCTGGTGACCTGGCATTCTGCTCCAGATGTTTTGAATATGACACAAACACCTGGATAAGGTAAGGTAGGAAATAGTTTGTGTTAATCACAGAATATAGTGCCCGGTCACAGATCATAATTTAATGAGCGTCCAGCAGTGTGAAGCTAAAGCGATCATTAACTCTGGATTTACTGGTGTACCTAATGAAGTGGTTCTCCCAGCTCGAAGCATGAGTCATGAGACATGTTCGGATGTCTGAATCCAGCCCACAGTCTCGTCCGTTAAACAGAAACACGGTCACTGGTCCCAGTCCAAGCCCACCTCTGAGGATGATGAAGCAGACGCTCTTTGCTCTCAGCTCCTCGCTCCCGAGCGTTTGCTGCCGCTCTGACTGTGGCCACTTTAAACATCGGTCAAACATGTGTTTGGATCCGAGCTGGGAGTTTCCCACAACCCTCAGCTGCTCCTGCTTCGCTCCAGAATTGTTTTCTCCTTCTTGGTAAATGATCCATCCACACCTCAGGGTGCTGGAAACTGTGGTGGAGTCTAAATACATGCATTTACTCAGATACTGAGCACTGCTTGTACTTTACCTGCAGTAGCTGTCTTCATTAAACTTGCAGTCGTCTGGTGTGTCCTCGTACTCGCGCCTCCGTGTTTGGGATCTCCTCCTGATCTCCTGATCCTGCAGCTGGCTTTAACTCGGCCTGCATCTATAAAGCACGGGCGGCTCGGTCCTTTAAAACCTCTGAAATTTGCTCTCTCAGTCTGAGAGCTGGACGCTGTGAGAGTGTTGAAGGGTTAATGATGCCTTCCTGCTGGATTCCTTTCTTGTTTCCATGGTGGGCTCAAAGACGTCAAAGCGATTTCGGTAGAAATTACGATGAATAGACCACAGTTTATCTGAGACTTCGGCACTGAGAAATCCCCGTCTCTGTTTTTCTGCTGTTTCGCTTCCGCTGACGGCTGTCAGCGAGAGCAAACGTCACAAAGACCCTCTGGCTATTGAGGCGCGCCGCTCGATTGATATGCTGGTCTGAATCCATTTCAGGAACTTTCCAAACACTTTGACAAGAGCGACCCCGGATATGAGGTGGTGGAGGACGCCATCATCACCATGACAGCCGTCGCCTGGTACATCAACGACATGAAGCGGAAGCAGGAGCACGCTGTGCGGCTGCAGGTAAACACAAAGACACACCTCTGCACATTGTTGAGTCGACCCGACAGCTGAGATGATGATGTCATACTCAGGTAAAGAATAACAGCTGTGCTGCTTTAGAGTCTCATGGTTTCCTGTCCATGGTTCTCCAGAGAACAGTTTGCTTTTCTAAAGAACCTTTCCGAGGATGAAGGATCTGCACAGACCAGCAGGTTTGGACTGGGTTTGCTTAACCTCTGACCTTTCACCTTTGCCTCTGTAAAGGAAATTGAGTCCCTGCTGGTGAACTGGACTGGGCCGGACCTCAGCGGGTTTGGTGAGCTGGTTCTTGAAGGCTCCTTTAAGGTCCACAGGGTGAAGAAGGAGAGAGCGTTCTTCCTGTTTGATAAAATGCTGCTGATCGCCAAGAAGAGGCTGGAGCAGTTCATCTACAGCACGCACATATTTGTAAGTAACGACATCTTTGTGCATATTGTGTCTCTGTGGGTCCTGCTTGCACTCCATACCCCTGCTGCAGACCCAGCTAAAGGTGGAGCTGCACAGCACCACATGCACCAGGGCAGCAGCTGTGTGCAGCATTCCAAGAGAACGGACTAAAAGCAGTCAGCAATCAAAGACCTTGGTCTCTGAAATTCACGCTCTTCTCACATTTCGTGTCTGCTCCTCCACCTGCAGTGCTGTAATCTCCTGCTGGTGGAGAGTCTGAAGGACCCTCTGTGCTTCCGAGTGTCTGACCAGACAATTCCCAAACAGCAGCACGTTGTCCAGGTCTGTGAAAGCTCAAATCACTTCAATGAGTCTGGGGCAAGGTCGTGTTTGACTCCCTGTTTGTGTCTGCTTCGTGTTCTTCAGACGAAGAACCAGGAGGAGAAGCGGCTGTGGGTGCACTACCTCAAGAGGCTGATAGTCGAAAACCATCCTGCTTCACTCCCGCAGAAGGTAAGGAGGAATGACGGACGCAAAGGATTGGAGATACAAGAAGGTTCCTGGTTCGGATCTCCTGGCCTTCCTGTGGGAAGCTTCACGGGCCTCCTCCCAAACTCCAAAGACACTCATTAGATCAAGTGGTGACTGAAGTTTAGTATAAATGAACGCAGTTTGTATGATAAAGTGTTTTGAGGGGTCATTTAGACTAGAAAAGTGTCAGCATGTTCCACAGTCCATCATCTCCACTGGCCCCACCCTTTGACCCCAGCTGTCCCCGTGCTGGGGCTCCTATAGAGGTCATCAAAGCACAAAAATGGTCCTCCATAATGTCACAGAGAAGTTTGCTCCTTCATTGCCTCTCTAAGCTCCTGTTGTCTGCCGTCTGCTCCCTGAGCCCGATGCTGTTGGAGAGCTATTCCTGTTATCAGGGTGTTCTTCCTCTGATTGTTAACGTTCTCTCTCTGAGATTATCCGATCTTTACCTCATGAAGCACATTGAGGCTAATGTTGCTGTCAGCTGGTGCTATATAGATAAACTGAGTTGAAGCACTTTTACCTCACTTCACTTGTGGAAACGGAAGGCTCAAAGTACGAGTCTCCGTAGTGGCTTTAAGGCCTCTGTTTGCAGGATTTGTAGTTACTTAACACGAAGCAAAGCAATGAGGTCCTCATTAACTGCAACATCCAATGATGACTGGATTCATGCAGAGAGCAGCAAAGACTGAGAAAATATGTCTGTTTTATATGCTCCGTAGTAGTACTAGTAGTAGTAGTAGTAGTAGTAATGGTAGTACATTATCAGCACTAAGAGCTTAGTAAAGGTTGCAGCCTCTTGCTGCCACCTGCTGGTGTAACAGTGGACACACTGCTGAGGCTCGGTTAGGAAGCTGCTGCTGTCTCACGTGTTTCTGCTTTTACCAGGAAAGATTTCTTTTTACGCAGTTTAAAAGACATGAACGCCTCACCTGAAGTGCTCACCGTCAGCCTCGGCCACAGCATCCCTGCTCCCCTCCGTATCCTGCATGGATCTGGATCCAGCTGGATGAGATCCAGATCAGTTTGTGATAGTTTCTAGGGAACATCGAGCCAATGCCTGACTGACACTTTTACTCGTTTCTATTTGATATGAAGTTATGAAGCCCCGCCTCTGGAACAAAATTAATCACGATACCAAACAGGATCAAAAACAGCAGCCGCAGCATCAGTAACTTCACTGCTCTTCTTATCTCTGTTATTTTAATTGCACCTCATTAAGAGTGACAGGCTTCAGGATTTGTGAGGAGACGTTTATCTTTGTTCTTTAATCTCATGTCTGACTGATTAACTGATGCGGTCTCGGTCCCCATGATTCACTGAGCTGATCTGATTGTTTCCAGGCGAGGCAGGTCCTGGGAGACAACTTCTGTCAGTGTGAGTGTTAGACACACGCACACACACACGCACGCACACACGCATGCACACACACACGCACACACACACACACACACACACACACACACACACACACACACACACACACACGCACACACGCGCGCGCGCACACACACACACACACACACACACACACACACGCGCGAACCAGACATGTAAAGC
>VUQK01032117.1:0-15896 GCA_015106715.1 Bujurquina vittata
TGTAAATAAGATTGGTCCAAGCACAGAACCCTGTGGAACTCCATAATTAGCCTTAGTGTGTGAGGAAGACTCCCCATTTACATGAACAAATTGGAGTCTATTAGATAAGTAAGATTCAAACCACTGCAGTGCAGTTCCTTTAATACCTACAGCATGCTCTAATCTCTGTAATAAAATGTTATGGTCAACAGTATCAAAGCTGCACTGAGGTCCAATAGGACAAGCACAGAGATGAGTCCACTGTCAGAGGCTCTAAGAAGATCATTTGTAACCTTCACTAATGCTGTTTCTGCGCTGTGATGAATTCTAAAACCTGACTGAAACTCTTCAAATAAACCGTTCCTCTGCAGATGATCAGTTAGCTGTTTTACAACTACTCTTTCAAGGATTTTGGAGAGAAAAGGAAGGTTGGAGATTGGCCTATAATTAGCTAAGACAGCTGGGTCAAGTGATGGCTTTTTAAGTAATGGTTTAATTACAGCCACCTTGAAGGCCTGTGCTAGGTAGCCAACTAATAAGGATGTTAAAGTTAATGGTCAGATTTATTTTAACAGTCTTGTTGGGATGTTGAGTCCAGGTCCAAAGGGGGTGAAGTCCAGTTCTTTAGAGGTTGAATCAAAGCGTCCCTCAGTCAGACGTCAGGGATGAAGCTGAAGTCGTACATCTGTGAGATGTTCCTGAAGCTGTGGGTGTTTAGTAGGAAGCAGCAGGTTCTGAGCTGAGAGCCCCAGATGTGGAGATAAATGCCGTAGAGCTGTTTCCAGCCGACGTGCTGTGGCCGCATCATCCTGAAGACTGCAATACTTTCAGAATAAAAGCATTAGTTGTGGTTGAAGTGAAGCTAATGAGGCATGAGAGAGTGAACCTGTGATAAATAGAGTGTGAAAACCATGGAGGCTGCGTCAGTGAAACAGAAAGTGGAGAGCTGAGCTGTTTTCTGCTGCTCCAAACAGAGGCAGCTTTCCATCTGCAGCAGCTGTTTACACCCAAAGCTGTGCTGGAGACACGGAGAATGCTCCTCTTACACCAAAGTCCCAGACAGAGGCAGGAATGAAGTCTGCTTTCAGAGGATAGGATTTTTAAAAAACTCAGCTGTGATCTAAAAACAGGGCGTAGGGCGGCTCATTTTCATTACTGATTGTGTTTCTGATCAGATTGAACAGTTAAACATTTTAACTGGGAATATTCAAAAAGGTTTTGCAAAACTTTGGATGACCTGAAATTCAAATTCTGCTTTGCTTAAAATTAAAAAAAGACTCTGAAACCTGAAATATTCAGGTTTATGTTGAAAAGATCAGCTGATCAAAGCCGGCCCACATCAGCTGATGGCTCAGCTGGCACCTCTGGGTCTGCAGGTTGGTGTGAGCAGCTCACCGTTGCATGTGTGTGGCTGGTTTACTTTCACAGCCCTGACCTTTAGGATCGTAAATCTGACCTGTGTGAGATGGAGACGTGATGTCTGCATCAGTAGTCTGAACACACGTTGGTGTAGTTTATGGGTTCATGGCAACAGGCTCCAAAGAGCACCACGGTTCAGCTCCAGGTTACTTGGGTTAGCTGAGGTGGCTGCTAGCAGGCGTCTAACTTAAATTAGCAGATTTGATTTAAATGGAACGACCCCCCCGGATCATCTTTCTGCCTGTTCTCCCCGGATTGAACCTGGCTTGTCTCTGATTAGCTTGTTAACAGTTGTGTTTGGGATTATTTTTCTGCTGGTGTCCCTGGGGTTTGATTTCATCTTTCCCCACGTGCACGTGAAAGCATGAGAAGGTCCTGGAGATGTGTGCATACCATCAGCTGGGACTCACTGCAGGTGGGAGCCCACGGTCCAAACAGTGGTGGGCGCAGCAGCACAGCGGGGATTCAGAAAACCAGGTGTTTGTTTAACACTGTAATTTACAGAAACTCAGAAGGGCCGTGAACGCAGCGCCCGGGAGTTCTTGAAGGTCGTTGTTTGTAGCTTTTAACATGTGCTGGAAAATTACCTGATGACATCAGCAACAGGGTGCGCTGCTTCTGAGTCGGATTTAAATGTCATTCCAAAAGAAATTATGGGATGGAAACTGTGACGACCACACACACACACACACACAGGTATGCTCAGAAGGGAATGGGAGGATTTTATGTGATAGCATTCACTCTCCCCTTGGGGATTATGGGTAATAGGATCCATCTCAATCCCCCCCTCCTCCCCTTGACCCTCGACCCACATTGTTGCTGTAGCGATGTCTGTGTGTGTGTGTGTGTGTGTGTGTTCCTCGCAGACAGAGCATTTAAGTCGACATCTCTCTGCCAGAGCAACAATTGAGGTGCAGAAACTCACAAGTGCTTCTATTGTATTCATCTAAAAGCCTGCAGAGTGTGTGTGTGCGTGTGTGTGTGTGAGGCTCAATAACAGGAAGAGACGTTTTCTGTACAGCCACAATCGACCACACAGACACACACAAAACCACAAACGACAACAAAGAACAGGAAAGGTATTGTTCACCCGCTGCAGAAAACACCTGAAAACACACAGATATACAGTAACAGACACACACACGCACACACATGCACACACACACACACACACACACACACACAGGGGGTTGTAGGGAGAAATTGCTCTTTCCTGCTCTCATCTATCATTCCCTCTCTGAGTGGATCGCTGTCTGTCATCTTGAAATAAAGCACTTAGATTGGCCACTACAAAGAGTGTGTGTGTGTGTGCGTGTGCGTGTGTGTGTGCCTCCTTTAATCTCCCTCTCGCCGTCTCAGTGGAAGCTCAGGTTTAAAGTTGCTGCTGGAGGCCCAGAGGGAGGAGGAGGAGGAGGAGCTGCAGGTCTTTGTGGTTCTCAGGAGCCCAGACTGGACGCAGAAACCAGCCTGTACTGGGCCCCTGTAGTTCCCAGGTGGATTGGTTCTGGTGTCCCAGAAGCCGTCTGTGTTCAGGCTCTTGATTCATAATGGTTGAGTTGAACTGATGCTGAACGGCCCACAAACAGGCTATTTTTGTACTTCAGGGAGTTTCCACCAGGTCTCTGACCACACATCTAGGGTTAGGGTTTGGTTAACATCCATGTGTATATTTTTGCCTGATTGGAGAGTCAAATGGAACAGAAAGGTGACACCTTTTAGTTTCTTTAAATTCACCTGTTCACACAAATTAAGAGGTTAAAAATGTATGATTCTCAACAAGACTGAAGATGAAAAGGTTAAACGGAAATCTGATCGACAGCGGGAAAGTCGACCTTCCAACTGCATCATCATCAGCAAAAAGAGCCTTGAAACAGACACAAATAAAGAGTTGAAGGAACCTTTAGATTATAGGTTCCTTAAATTGTAGTTCCTGCTGTCGCAGACCGAACCGCTGATCCTGATCACTCTGTTTTTAATGTTTCAGAAGTGGCCGTGTGTGTGTGGGAGTTAGCATGTTAGCATCGCACACACACCTGCTAATCAGTAAATTGGGGCTCTGCCTTGTTGGATGGTCTGTTGGTCCAGTGAAGCCACAGCAGCCATATGATTGGTCAGACAATTACATTAAAAAGGCTCCAAAAAGGCCATGCCCCTAATAATGCAAACTTTATGTAAACAGATGAGTTTTCCTTTCTAGTTCTTCTAACTGCAGGTTTCTTCCTGTTAAAAGGGAGTTTTTCCTTCCCACTGTCACCAAGTGCTGCTCATAGGGGGTCGTTTTGACCGTTTTGTTTTCTCCGTATTATTGTAGGGTCTTTACCTACAATACAAAGCACCATGAGAGGACTGTTGTTGTGATTTGGTGCTATGTAAATAAAACTGAACTGAATTTATTTCTGCTGCAAAGGTTTAACATGGGAGTCTATGGGGACTGACTCACTGTGGTGCCTCTGCTGAACCTCAGAGGAACTGCACGTTTGCTGTTTCAGTGTTGGAGGTTGGTTGGTTGGGCGTGACTCTCAACAAAACAGTAAAATCAGCCTAAAAACAGCTGATAGCCTGAATGTGAAGAACAAAGTAAAGATGACAATAAGAAAGGAAGTGTTTGGTTCTGCTGACAAAGAGGGGAAAAAAAGCCCTTTGACTCCTTTAAAGGGTGTCTCGTCTCTCCTGAAGACACTCAAACACATCACCAGGAGCACAAAGACTTTTAAGGCACACAAACAGTCATTCTGATGCTCTCTGTTTTTCTGTCTAGTTTTTCTAATCAATAGAAATATTAGAGTCAGACATGCCATAAATGACCACAGAGTCTCAGCTGTCAGCTGATTGGTTATCAGCCATATAACACATACAGCTTGCAGCTACGGGCATTAACACCAAGAGGAGGGGCAGCTGATGGAGATGAGGAATACTGACAAAAATATTGAAGTGATGAAGAAATTCAGAGAGGGGTCACCTGGTCAGGTCGTCCCGCCTCTGACTGGCTGAGCACCGACTCGACCCCGGAGCGAGTCACCAGTTTGGCGACAGCAGGCAGCAGAGCGTGGCTGATCCCTCCTCAGCTCTGTTTTCAGTTTAAATATTAGAGAGGATTTTAGAGACGTGACAACGTGACATTCACACTGTTTCCTGCAGAGATGTGATGTGTTTAAGGACAAACAGTCTAATCCTCCCACCGGCGGCATGAACCAAACATGTTTACACGAGTCCGAATTAAGGACAACAGAAAGGGAATCAGTTTTCTTACATCGCTGTGAAAAAGGATGGGAAGAACTCAGGTGTGTGTCAGGTGTTTGTCCTCATCACATGTTCCTGTTTCTTTCAGATCCGATGCACGGCCCGCAGCATCTCGAGGTCATTGAGATTCAGTCCAAACAGGTGACAGTACGCTGGGAGCCATTCGGATACAATGTGACTCGCTGCTACAGCTACAACCTTACCGTGCAGTACCGCTATAGACCTGCAGGGGCCCTGAGCAGGTATGCATGGGGCGAGGGCCACAGGTAATGAGAAGCAGGGCCAGCAGGTAGAACAAAGGTGGGCTAGGAGGCATGGCTAACTGATGAACGTAGGAGAGGGCCATCGACAGGTAAGCAGAGCAAGAACTTACAAGCAGAGACAGAGCGGCCACAGGTAGAGACAGGGAGGGGCCACAGGTAGAGAAAGAGAGGGGCCACAGGTAGAGACAGGGAGAGGCCACTGGTAGAGACAGGGAGGGGCTACAGGTAGAGAAAGGGAGGGGCCACAGGGAGGGGCCATAGGTAGAGAAAAGGAGGGGCCAAAGGTAGAGACAGGGAGGGGCCACGGAAGAGCCACTGGTAGAGAAAGGGAGGGGCCAACAGGAGCTTAAACTCCTGCTGTGTCTCCTGCAGGGAGCCAGTGAAGGAGGACGTACGGGAGGAGGAGGTGTACGACACTAGGAGCACCGTGCCGCAGCACACCGTTCGTAACCTTCCACCGTTCACCAACGTCAGCCTGAGACTGATCCTGAGCAACCAAGAAGGACGCAAGGAGAGTGAGGAACTGCTGGTCCTGACGGACGAGGATGGTACGAGTCTCCATGGAGTCACAGCAGAAGCCAGCTTCTACTCATTTGTCTCTGAAAGTAACTCCGGTTGTGTTGTTGTGTTTCAGTTCCTGGAGCGGTCCCTGTGGACTCGATCCTCGGCAGCAGTTACGAGCAGCAGATCAGTCTGAGTTGGAGGGAACCGCTGCAGACCTATGGCCTCATCCGGCAGTACGAGGTAAAGGCATAGAACTTCCAGCGAGCTGTGGACCCACACTGTCAGCCGCCTGTCAATCAGCTGGGTCCTTTCTCCTCCACAGATCTCCTACAAAGCCCTGAGCTCCTTCGACACCGAGTTTGACCTGTCCAATCAGAGTGGCAAGGTGTTCAAACTAGCCAATGAGACGAGCCATGTGTTCAGTGGCCTCTACCCAGGTTCCACCTACTCCTTCACAATAAGAGCCTCCACCGTTAAAGGCTTTGGACCCCCTGTTATCACCCAGTTCACAACCAAGATCTCAGGTAAGGCTGTCAGAGTAAGAGGGGAGATGCTGGTATTTTTTAACACGTTAGTGCTGCTGGAAGAGAATCGTTGGGGTTCCTTCTGCAGGTTCACTTTACTGTGAAATAGATATGAACCCAGTCAGTCTGAATGAAATGTGGACAGCCCGGGCTCAGGCTTGTTACTGACATTTTATTTTGAAAATCCAAAGCCTTTCACTGTACTTCATTTATATGCATAAATCGTGCGTTTAATCCCAGCGGAGCGTTCTAAATGTTTAGGAGGTTTATAGGACTGATGAGGAATGCCGATCCTGTTTCTACCCAACAGGAACAAAGGAGCTAACATCTGGGAGGAATCAGCTGATTTCATGTGTTCTGTTTGTTGGGGTGTGATGTTTCTCCTCGTGTAATGCCTCTCAATCATTTCCGCTTTTTGCTTCAGTATGAAGGTAAATCAGGAGGGAATGAGCTGAACATGTTGTAACTCCTCTTTGTCCTCCCCCTCCTCCTCCTCCTCAGCTCCTCTGATGCCGGCATACGATCAGGAGTCTCCTCTGAATCAGACCGACTCCACCGTCACCGTCCTGCTGAAGCCGGCTCAGAGCCGAGGGGCTCCGGTCAGGTAACGCACCTGTTCAAATATTCAGCGGCATCAATCTCCCACTCAATAAAGATTTCATGGCGCTGGCGTGAAAGATTAAAGCGACGGCGTGTACCACTTTGAAGCAGGAAGTGAGGCGGCAAACTGCCACATCGCTCACATACCAAACAGGAAATTAAGACTTCCTCGTGAAAATTAAAAACATTCACACACACACGCCCAGAGGGAGGCAGTATCCGCAGTAACAGTCGTCATGTCAACAGCTGAGTGGGCTCTGTCACCGGGCTGTAACGAGGGATTTGGTTAATTAACAATCAGCAGGCGGGGCTAATCAGAGCCCGCTGCTAACATTGAGGATTAACAAGGGATTAACAGCTAATGTGTCAATCTCTGTCTCTGTCTCTCTCTCGCACACACACACACACACACACACACACACAGAAAGCCAACACCATCTCTTCTTACAAAAAGACAGGAAGCAGCATTTGAGATGGCGTTTACGAGTGCAGACAGAGGATCTGTCACGTGACCACAGAGCAGCAGCGGGATTGTGAGGATGGAGGCACTCGGGCATCTGATGAAATAAGACAAAATATCTTTACATTTTAAAGACTAGAAATTTTGTCTTATTTCAATAATCTTACCAATTGCGATGATGTTATTGCACTAGCAGATTATTCAATTACTTTGGGAAGATTCAGACTATAATCAAGCGTAAATATCTATTTTTTAGACAAATCACATTAAATAATCTTACAGATTCACCTAAAAATACTTTTTTGGCTTAATATAAGATTTTGAGACGTAATTAGATTATCAGTTTTTACAGTGCAGTGAGGGGGTGCGTCCTGTCCCTGCAGGGCATGAGGAATCTGCTAACCTGGTAGATCTTCGTGGGTGTTAAACTTCATGATAGCACCTGTGAGAACAGCCACTCTGATCGTTTTACCATTTTGGACCCGTGTTTGGACCCTGATGGTAGTCAGTGCTGTCAGTTTTAGCAGCAGGCGCCTCTAACAGCTTCTGTTAGCCAGAGCGCTCCTGTAGTGTCAGTTCGTGGTAGCTTGAAAAGAAGCAGACGCTTCCCAGCGTCTTTGTATTTAAATCAAACGTGATCTTCGGCTGTCAGTCTGCTGATGGAGCGTCACCATTTGACACCCTGGGAACGAAGGCTCGTCTCTCAGATGAAGATCCTGTGGCTCCCGTTTCATGAAAGCGATTCAGACACAGCGAGTGTTTGATGGAGTCCAGCGAGGTTTATGGTAGCTATAGTCTGAATATTACTGCAGTAATTGAGCCACTGCCGGCGTTCCCTAATCAGCAGCTCTTCCAGTTCAAATCCAGGTCTCTTTGGATTTGTTAAATGTCTGAAAATGATCTCATGGAAGCGCCTGCACATCCTCACTGATACTTCAGTGTTTTGTGTGTGAGACATTCAGAGTGCACGGTGAATGCTGCAGATTGTCTTCAGTCACTCGTACGTGACTCTTCTGTTTGAGTGGGGAAGAAGAAAGAGGAGGGCTGAAAAGAGGAAAATGGATCTTTTGAGGCGAAGCGAGATGTATGTTTTTCCTTTTATGCAGGAACAGGGCTGGAGTGTGTGTGTGACGTGCACTGTGTTAATCGACATGATTGCTGAAGTGAAATCCATCAGATTGAACAGATGCTGCTCCAAGATATGATTTAAGGTTCGCGCGTTTAAATTTAACTTTGCTTTTGTTTCCTCTGACTGAGTGTGTGTCGGCCTGCAGGCGCACACAAATGCACACACACACACACACACAAACACACTCATATATAAGAGCCGCACAGAACAGGACAAAAGGTGTTGCCGCTGGCGACCTGCGGCTGTAATCAGATTACTGTCGGATGCACACAACAAGTCCTGCGACGTGAGCGTGGAGAAATGTGATTGGAGACGGGTTGTCAAAGACAGAGAGGAGAAGAAAGGAGATAAAGAGAGAGACAGATGTGAGGGGGAGGAGAGAGGAGGACGAGAGAAAGAAGAAAGGAGAAAATGAAAGAATGAGGCAGAAATAATCAAATCTGTTCTTTCTCTGCTCCTTTCAGAGCAGAATTAAAAATACTGTGTGTGTGTGCGTGTGTGTAGGTGTGTGTGTGTGTGTGTGTAGGTGTGTGCGCGGCTTCCTGCCGACCATTAGTTTCCTGTACAGCAGGAAATGTGACAATACTGCAGTTTCACCATACACACCCTGAAACGTGTGTCAGATACAGTGTGTGTGTGTGTGTGTGTGTGTGTGTGTGTGTGTGTGTGTGCGCGTGTGTGTGTGCGCGTGTGTGTGTGCGTGTGTGTGCGTGCGTGTGCGTGTGCGTGTGTGTGGACTTTTCTCTGATGGGATTGATTTCATTGGCCTGACCCTGTGATCACACTGAGTGTCCACACAGGAAATCATCAGGATCCACGTTGGGGTCCTGGTGAATCGTGGATCCGGGCCTGTGGGCTCCTGGGGGCGTCTCCTCTCTGTATGTTGTGATGTTTGCTGCAGCTGAGCGGCGTCAGAACCAGGCCAGCCCTCCCTCAGGGCCGTGCCACCGCCCCATGTAAACAACTTGCTCCAGTGTATGTTAGCAGACACTTTGATGTTAGCAGCTCTCTCACTTTCTCTTCTCTTACTCTTAAATATTTTATTGATTCACTCGTATTCATGTCGCCTATAATGACTGCTGTTTTCCAGAAACTCAGAGGCACCAGTTTGCGTATGGTAATCACAAACTTATGGCTCACAGATTCTGACTGAATGCATTAAAGTTTGTGGGGTCAGCGGTTTGTTAGAGGCCTGCAGAAACCTTAAAGGACCTGAGTCGGTGTTGGAGAGGCCCAGGGGCTCGTGCTGTTTTCAATGGCAGTGTGTCTCCCTCTGGTGGACACTCCTAATAAATGTAGGTCCACTGCAGATTACCTCACTTTACCTGTGCCCTTAGAAAACGTGGAAAAAAATTGGACTTTTGCATAAATATCCACTGTCACTGGATGGCTCTCATTTGCATTACTGAGGCTGTTATTAAAAACAAGTCATCATTCTGGAGTCATGTTAGCTGGACTAGTTTTTCCTGCCTAAATCAGTGTGCGCGCCACAGATGATCCTGGGCCTCGGAGCAGCCCCCAAGCTGTTTTAGCTCCTCCCCCATAAAGTCGGCTCTCTGTTGATTGGCATCCCTGCACAAACAGAAGTTCACTTTAATACACAAAAGTCTGAGTATGTAGGTCACATACAGCCCAGCATGACCTTAAATGGGGTAGACCATAAAAGCTGTCTCCTGATAACCTTCAAACTTTTCTGCTTTCTTTTAGTGTAAAAAAGTTTAAATGCATCCTAAAAACAAACCATGCATTTATAAAACTGACGAGCAGCCTGAGAGCTTAAAGAAAATAAGAACAGTCAGCAGTACCTCTCAGTTTCTCCACATTTTTCCAAGCTGGTGCTGCTGAAGGAAATCGGCTCTTTGGGCTGAACCACCTTAATGTGGTGGAGTAACGTACAGTGATGCCTTTCAGTGAGACGCCTGTAAAACCGATTCAGGCCCAGGTCAGACACCGGGCCTGGTGGGTCCGCGCTGTATGTTTAACACGCCTGCATAGACAGAAGCTTTGACCACAGACTGGAGGTAAAAGATGGATGTAGCCCCAGAATGTCATCCTGTGGTTTCTTCACTCAGTGTTTTAACTGCTCCTGCTGTTTGTTTGCAGCCACGTTGGTACGAGAAGCTGCAGGGACCGGGTCAGCTGCAGGGACCGGGTCAGCTGCAGGGGTCGTGCCAGCTGCAGAGACCAGGTCAGCTGCAGAGACCGGGTCAGCTGTGGGGTCGTGCCAGCTGCAGGGACCCCAGAGACTGTAAACACGTTTATTGGTGCTGTAAAGCAGTACGGGAGTCTCAGTGCAAACAAATTAAAATCTTTTTATTTCAAAATTGGGAAAAACAGCTCAGAACAGATGCAAACGTATTTGGCATATTCTTATTTCCATAAACACGTTTTTACTTTTACAAAGTGATATCGAGTGTTTCATGTTTGTGTATTTAAAGTTTGGTTTTGTGTGATTTGTGTCATCTCTTAATACTTATTGGCAAAAATAAAAAACTGGACTGAAAACATTTATGTTCAGAAAAAAAATCTGAAAAAGTTTAATTGCATACACAGATTATCAAAAGATTTTAATGGATAAAATTTCTACATTTGAATTCCAACATATGCAAATAGCCTATAAGCTGTTTTATTTCAGTTTACAAATTTAAAACCATTTTTTGCTGCAATAATTTTTTTATTTGTTAAAAAAAAATCTCATAGATAGTTGAAATAAATATTTAGATTTGCATGCACAGATTCAAATGTTTTCTCTAAAAACATTAATGAACCTGTTACATGGATTTTGGGTGCTCACAGGTCACTGCAGACCTGGCGCTCTTCTCCGTCCACTCTGGAGTTGAAGTTGTGCCAGAAACTTTGAATCTGTTTCTACAAATGTTATTAAAAATTAAATTCCTTCATTCGTAACAATTAAAGCTCAATTCCGGTGCTTTACTTCAGGCATCGCTGTCGGTACTCTAAACGGAAACCAAAATTTGGCCCCAGCGTGCCTCCGTGGAGTTTCTCATGTCCTGCTTGATTAAAGGTTAAATAAAACTGCTCTTATTGCCCTCTCGCCCCCCGACAAACCAGCAGGATCTCATTCTGCTTTCATTTTGTTGTCCCAGCTTAAGCAAACAAATAGCTCCTTTAATTGCGTTCTGGGATTTGTTATTTGCTGAAGACACGGCGGTCTTTGTTCGTCAGTGGGTGTCGCGCTCGCAGACGTCGCTGTAGTATCTGTATCCTCCCGTATGATGCGCGCTGAGGGCGACACATTTGTAAATCTTAAAGCTGTTTGGTACAATGGAGCATGTGTGGATTAGGCCTATTTAATAATGCAAGCACAAAGGCTCTCTGTTATTTTAAGTCTTTATGGGATTTCATCGTGTGTGTGTGTGTGTGTGCAGTAGTATCGACAGGAAACGGTGTCTCTCACACACACACTCACACTCACACTCACACACACACACACACACACTCCGTTCCTTTCCCATTGTAATTCCTTTAATTAAAGTGATTTTATTCATAGGCACACAGCTGGCACCGGCTACTTTCCATTAGCCATCTGAGTGGCCGCTCGGTTCGGTGGGAGGACGCGCACTGGGGCTGCTTCCTATGGCGCGCACAATACTATTTTCATCTCCCAGCTGAGTTTGTTGTGTGTTTTGAATTTATTAATCATTGATTTTAATGTGCTGCCTCTTGACAGTGGCAGCTACCCACGCATTAATTAATTCCTGCTTCCCAGCCTTACAAAATGGCATTTAAAAAACAATGAGAGGTCGGCTGGTGTTTCCTCTGACCTATAAATGGAAGGCGTCAAAAAGCAAAATGTCAAAATTTGCTTTTATTTGTTCTTCTCTTGGCAGATTTTATTGCCTGCCTTTATTTGATAGAGCGAGATAGAAACGAGGTTATTTTAGGTGTGTGGGGAACGATGTGTAAATACAGTTGTGTCACCTTTAATATTCTGCTCGTCTTTTTGGGAGGTTGTGAAACGCAATAATGTCTCTTTTGTTAGGCACGTTTCCCTGCGTGCGCCTGCTTTGCATACGGCATCTGCCAGCAGCGCTCTCAAAGGAGCCCGGGGTCTTAAGTTGGGGATAAAGGTGCATTGCCATCAACAATAGGTGGTGTGTGTTTATCCTTTGAGGTCTTAAACAAGTATGTGTACAAAGATTTTCCTTCGGTGAATTGGTGGAAATAGAAAAAGGGAGATTAGATCTTAAATGAAGCATATGGTTGGTGGAATTTGAATAGAGTTGGGATTTGAATGCATTTATGGAAGTATATTCTTCTTTTTTTTTTATTTATTGAGCAGACCTGAATTGTTCATCCATTTAAATGAGTGAGTGGCCTGTGTGTTTGAAGAGATAAAAGCTCGCTCTCATAATCCTTATTGACACTCTGGGAGGCGTAAAGACAGCTATTGGTAAGTCCCTGCAGTGCCCTGCCCCACAGAAAGGGCCTCATCCCTGCTCGCACCGCCGCGGTTAAAGCTAAAGATTTCCTGACAGATTGCTCTCAACAGATTGATTAGCACATGTTGGGAGAGAGGCAACTTCCCAAACTGCATGTCTCTGTGAGTGTGAGGAGGAGGAGGTGGGGGGCGGCGCTGGATGTGCAGGGCTTATCGCACACTTCAAAAAGCATTCCTGCTCTAATTTAAAGGAAGAAAAGGCAAACAAGCAGAGTTGTAACCTGATGGCATTCAGTGGGAGCCCCCGCCGAGCTCCGGCACAAAACCACGAACAGTGCTGACAGCTGCAAAAGATAATTCACTCGCTCCTCTCACTTCACCTCTATCACGCTGCAAACAGCTGGAACGCGGGGAGAGAGGAGCCGAGCAGACTCGAGCTTCACGGAGTCGGAGCTCGGCGCCGTTCTCACAGATCTGTGAGGCGCTTTTAACGCG
This sequence comes from Bujurquina vittata, assembly GCA_015106715.1. Taxonomy (NCBI): domain Eukaryota; kingdom Metazoa; phylum Chordata; class Actinopteri; order Cichliformes; family Cichlidae; genus Bujurquina; species Bujurquina vittata. The sequence continues at coordinate 13,016 of VUQK01032117.1, forward strand.
GGCAGCCATGTTGGTTTTAGACGGACTTCTGAGCAGCAGAGCAAGAATAATCATTCCCATGCAAACGCTCTGTTTGACATGTTCAATTAGACCCTTGTGCAGAAAACAATCAGCGCTTTGAAGAGAGACCATTCCCGCTGTTAGTGCACCTACGAAGCCCTAAAGCTGCCGGCCTTCCTCCCCCTCCTCCCCTTCCTGCTCCTGGCCTCTGAAGGGAGAGAGAGATCCATCGATCAATGAGCGCCCGCCCCGCCTCCTGTCTCCTGCCTCCTGCCTTGCATTGTTTTTATCTCATCTCGCAACCCTGTTGCCATGGCACTGAAGATGGCACTTCAACCCTTGTGCTTAATGATCTCTTGGATGATAGCCTACTCGTCAGACATTCATGCCCTGTTCTGTTGAAATGCTCGACAGAGAGGAATGAGCTGGCGCTGGTGGAGGGAGGGGTGCTTATTTGAACATTTTATTCTGAGCCTAACTGGTAGTGAACATGGTGTTATGGGTTATTTACCAAATGAGCTGTCTTAAACAGCTCTTTGTGCGCCCTTCCTGGCCGGCTCAGATGGACACAGACAGACAGCGAGCTGCATTCGTCTACTGTCTGCTTTTGTTTCCCAGCGTTACTTTGAAAGCTGTCCCTCTTTTCTGGCAGTTCAGAGCTGGCTGAGAGATTAGCGCTCATATAAATAGCTGTCACTGATTTGACTAAGAGAACACTTTGTGTCATTATGAAGGCAGAAAATCCTAATTGGGGAAATTGGAACACAAAAAAGAGCCGAGCGTTCAATTCATATCCGTAATCCGCCACGTTGCATGAAATCAAGGGTGTCACGTTACAATGCTTGATTTTAGTCATCGCTGTGATTGAGACAAAGGTGGCGCCTGGAGCCATCACGCGGTGCTGCTAAGTATGGGAATGTGCCATTTTCTGCTGGTGTGTTTGGCATCCTGTCTGCGCTGCTGCGTGAGGAAGGCCTGCAGAGGGAGGCGCAGGAAGCCGCGCCGACTCCGCCGAAGGAACCCCCTCCCCCCGTTATTTAAATATGGATTCATGTGCCGCGCTCAGTCAGACACATTAGTGACTGCTTATTGATTGAGATTCCTGGAAAAGAAAAGATCGGCTGCTTGGCTGTTTGATCACAGCTGACCTGTTACTCGTCTATCTGCCCAGAAAAATAATGACGTTTAGGCGTGCCAAGGTGGCCTTTTGTGTGATTCACCGGGTTACGGTCTATTACTCCCAACGCGAGAGCCGCTTTAACCCAAACCTCACCGGGCAGGTTTCAGTGCCTTAAGCAAGGCAGCGAGAGCGGAGCACACAGGTCCCGACTGTCTCCAGGCTGATGAACCAGCATCACCGCCCCCTCCAACCTCCTGATGTGGACCTGGAAAGTCTCTAATATATAAGATTATATGTACAGTATAACTTTAGCGAACACGGCCAGTGTGAGGGCCGACACTAAAGGACGGCATCGTGCCAGTATTTGCATGTCCTGCAGTATTTGGTGCGTTCTTAAATCTGTGCGTCCCTCCTGAACGGGGAAATGGGAGGTTAAAGATAATAAAATGACCAAAAACTGTTTTTTAATATCAAAAACTTTGTTACAATATTCATGTCTCATAGTGCGTCGTTGGCATAATGCGACGCTCTTTTGTCATGTGGAAAGTTGTTTATCAGACTGCGGCTCACGTCCTATTTTAGCCTTCGTGCTTTGTCTCTCGATTTGTTTCATTTTTACTTGCTTCACACTTTCACTCACCGGTGAGGTTTAGGAGAACGCGCCTCTTCAATACAGCAGCTGCACCATGAAAAATGACCGACCCGTGAGTGCCAGCCTGTCCAGGTGAGTCTGCCAACGATCGTATTTTAATTCTAACTTTCAGCAGTTATGAAAACAGGATTTTATTGTGACTATGAAGCTCTCGTTCCTTATTGTGTGCACATCGCCTCCGCTGCTCTCATTTTGGAAGTATTCCTCTCGACAGCATGAACAGTGATTAAATGTTTGGTGTGATTCTGGTGCCTTTCTAGATCATACTGACGACTAAAGTCATCAGTTTCTTCCTCCTCTAAACTCCCACATTAGGGGATTTAGTAAAACGATGAAGGCGGGGCCCTCACCTCGCACTGAAGGGTTAAACTGTAACTTCTCTGAAGTTTGGTATGTCGTCACTTTGAGGAGAAGTCAGAAATAGCGGCGGTGTGCATTTAAACGTGTTAGCCTGTGTTTAGTCTCCTGAACAGACAGGCAGCGAGATGCAGTGACTTAATCCTCTCCTCCCTCACAATGAAAAACACACTCCTCTTTTTATCTGCTTTTATCTCCTTTTGTGCCGGAGAGCTTTAAAGAATCAGCATCTTTATCTCTCCCCTCCTCCCATAATGCAATAGGGCGAATGCTTCCTGTGTGTCATAAATATGGTATTGAAAGGTCCAATTGAATTAAACTAAAAGATCTTGGAAGAAAATGGGAAGTACTCTCACTTTTCCCCTTCTCATTTTTGACGGCGGGAATTTCTGTAAATTGACACTGAAATGGTCTGTCTCGCCTTCCTCACCCCCCCCCCCCCCCCTCCTCTGGCCCTCGCAGCTCCTCTCGCCCGCTTAGTGCAGTCGGATAACGTGGATATTAAGAGGCTCTGGGCAAAGCGTGCCAAAACGGGACGGGGGATGCAGTAAATGAGATGCCCATTGTCTGGCACGTATCATTTCTCCTCATCACAGAGGCTTGGTTGATTTTTCTCCACATCCGACGCCTGATTGGTGGATAGACCCCTCAGATTAACTGACCTTAGCCTTCCTCTCTCTCTCTCTCTCTCTCTCTCTCTCTCTCTCACACACACGCACACGCGCGCACACACACACACGCACACACACACA
>VUQK01032120.1:0-12449 GCA_015106715.1 Bujurquina vittata
TGGCATGTTTCTCTTCTTTTCTTTTTTTCCCTCTCTGTCTCTGTTTGCCCCCCCACCCCCACCCCACCCACCCACTCCTGTCCTTCTCTGTCGTTCCCCCCAGAAACTGATCTTTTCTTCCAAACGTATTTCTTTTTGACAGAGATGTGATTGAGGATGTGTGTTTAACCGCTGTGTCCACTGAGAGGCCCTGAGAGTGCAAGCCTGAGTCTTTATTTGTGTGTGTGTGTGTGTGTGTGTGTGTGTGCGTGTGTGCGCGCGCGTGCGTGCCTCATTATGACCAGTGAAGGGCAGTTTCACAGGGTATTTACTGTCAGTGTTAGGTGAAGCGGAGAGTGTGTGTATGAGAACAATCTTTGTGTGTTGGGTGGGTGTATGTGTGCGTGGGTGGGTGGTGGTTTATAGGTGTTTTAGTAGGACAGAAAAGGAGTTGGGGAAAACAGAAACTGTGCAGCTGATAAGAGCCTTGAGGGGTCTGTCTGCTTTTAATCAGAACACACACGTTTCAATTACATATCTACATCCTCTTACACCCACTTCACTCTGCCCAATCTGGAGACCCCCTCAGAGTGTTGTTATCACTGGAGGCACTATCATTCCTAGTGTGGGACATCTGTCTCTTCCCAGAGGCAACACAGTGACACACTCTACTCACGCTCGTAATGTACAGTGGCGATGTTCCAGTTTAGGCACTTTATCTGGAAAACACATTTTTACTCTGTTCACAGAAAGCAAGAACATAATCCATAGCCACAAACACAGAAGCAGTGTGTGAGAACCACAGCAAAAACTTAATGACTTTATCAGTTCATTGAGGTGCATTCATTTATGCACAGCTCTCTTAAGGCCCCGTCACACCATTTTAATTGGGTTGAAGTCTGGGCTTTGAATGGGCCATAGCAACACTTTGGTTGTTTTCTTTTTCAGCCATTCTGTTGTAAATTTTCAGCTCTGCTTGGGATCATTGTCCTGTAGTACGACCCAGTTTTGGACTGATGACTTCACATTTGACTCTAGAATAATTTGGTATACAGAGGAGTTCATGGTTGATTCAGTTACCACAAGGGGCCCAGGTCCTGTTTCTGCAGAACAAACCCAAATCATCACCCCTCCACCACCGTGCATGAAAGCTGGTATGAGGTATTGCAGTGATATGCTGTGTTTGGTTATCTTCAAACGTGGCGCTGCGCGTTATCATCAGACATTTCCTCTTTGATCTTGTTTGTCCGAAGGACATTGTTCCAGAGGTATTGTGCTTTGTTTAGATGCAATTTAGTAACCTAAGCCATGCTGCCACATTTTTTTAAGAGAGAGGATATACTCTCATCTGATTAACAGCGCTTGGCTGCTACTTACCCTTTTAGTTCTTATGAGGAAGCAGTGAGCGTGTTTCTAGTTTATCGCACACTGCTTCTGCATTTGCCTTAAATAAATAACATGGCGTAATATGTCATGAGGTGTGGTTCATCCCAGGTTGTATTATCTAATTTTAAGACCTGCTAAGGACTAAATTAATTTGTATTATGCTTTGATATGTAAAACCTTAGAACTGGAAGAGGGAGCACATTCTTTTTACCATGACTATAAATAGTTTACTTTTTTTTAATCCCCTAAAGGAAACGGCAGAGTTGCAGCAGCAAATACACACAAAAGCACACCACAAAATAGATGAAACAATAAAATATAGCAATACAAGCTAACAAGCTACTATATTGCAAAACTAAGTTAAAGAAAAGAAAAACCTAATAAAAACAAAAAAGGTTTCTAACTTTTGTGTGCGTGCGTTTGTGTCTTTTATCAATTTATTGATGACTTTGTTCTTCTCATTGGATTTCTCGACTATTGTAAGAATATAGAACACCACCAGACTCATCATTTAAAAATCAAACAAGGTCCAAAAGATAAAACCTCTCTTTAGGCTCTGGCGAGCAAAATCTTATTTCACTTAGACAGACATCTTCAGCTGTCAGACAAGTCGCGCCCACCCAACAGTTTGCAGGGCAGGCAATGCAGGCTGTGCATGTTTAACCTGTGCATGTGGGCTTGTCTCAGATCAGCGAGTATGAATTGTATAGAGTCTACAAGCTGCTGATGGATTTAGTTGCCAAAATATCTTCACGTAGGCAGTGTAACACTCATACTTGATCTCACAAAGATATAAATACAGGCAACAGCATGCTCACACACGCATCATCATTTACCAGTCTGAGTGTTTATTGAGAACGGCTTTGTTTCATCTCAGCAGATTTGGCCCTGTATGACCTCTCTGCTGGCTGTGTTGTAACTGTGGAATGAATGCGTCTGAATATGACTAATCATTACTTCCTTTTATTAAAGCTAAACTTTGATGCCTGTAATCAGTTCTGCATCTCAGAGCTGCACTCCAAGTGAATCACAAACTCAACTTTTGCAAAACACTCTTTACCGAATGGGAACCGATCACAGGGAGTAATTGTATGTGTATGTAGGAGGAAAAAAGGCCAGATTTGGCAATATTTTATCCTCATTTCTCAACGCTTTTTATGTATGTGTGTTACAGATGCATGAGTTGCCTGAGCACGAGGTGGAAGTGTTACTGGGACCAAAAGAACCACCTATGTGTCTCCAGTAAAGATGATTCAAATCACAACCTGCTTGAGGTGAGTAATGTGCTTTTAATCCACCAATCAGATGTCATAATCCTGACTGTACTGTCCAGAAACACTGTGTTCTGTAATGAGTCCAGACGAGTTAGGCAAGAGTAACGATGTGATAATTCAGTGTGAGGATATGAGTGTCACAATTACAGTATGTAAGAATGTGGAAATCAGCTATAAAATCTCAGAAGGTTTTGGTTTTGGAAACTCGTAACACTTTAAGCCTCTAGAGTTTCTGGTTTTGAAACTTTTGTCTGAGAGGATAAGTGGAGTCGCTGTGCTCCTATTTGACTGGAAATGCTTTAACTCTTTGCTCAATACCGGCAAAGAGTTAAATTAACACCTACATTTTCCACCGTAGGTTTCTATATCCCTTTATTTCACAGCTTAACTGTGCAAATGAAACGATATGTTTGCCAGTGTCAACCCCCGTGGGGTGTAAAGTACTTTGAAACGCAAACAAATCATCAAATAGTGTAAAATGTTTGGCACAAGAGCATGAAATGGCTGCGAAAGTGTGAAATTTATCTAAAGCTTCAAGTGTAGCATTACTGAAACCAATTAAAGCTCCCCAGACGCCGCTGTCATTTTGGACATTTTCCTGACATTATCAAGGCCATCGAGGTCAGCCACTGTATTATTTCTGTAAGTTTATTGCACAGCCAGATCTCATGGCCTGTCTGGCCCAACAGACTTTGGCCCTCGGGGTACACACAACTGGTCCCAGTTAGATACGAGAGGATGTGACTCAGTCCTGTGGTCAGCGGCTTGATCAACAATGTTTTAATTTTTTATTATCATGAAAGTTTTACACTCGCTTTTATATCACAAGATCCCCAAGAGAAGCAAACAACTGATGTAATAAAGACATCACAGCATTTTTTTTCTTTTTTTTTAGCAAATGCAATAAGTCCCAGTCAGGCATGCTGTTTGAGATCCCAAGGCACAAAAAAAAAAAGTGCAACACACAGGAGGTTTCTGGTTTTCAAGTCTCATTTTGTAGTTTAAATTTGAGGCTCTTTTCAAACCTGAAAGGTTTTTATGATGTTGGTGATGATGATGTGGGGTTTTCCCATTCTGCTGAGCCTATCAGTGTCCGGTGGGTCTGTTTTTGTAATCCTTCATCATCTCTCTATTTGAAGCTGTTGTTTCCGACAGAGCAAGGCTTCACCCTGTTATTTCCTTCTCCTACAGATAAACAGGACAGGTTTTTAGAGTCACGGATGTGTGCAGAGGAGCTATTGTTTTCATTAACTGCTATATGTCATTTCCTGTTCCCCACCTCCCACTTCATCACAGAATGCCGCTTCCTGTCCCAGCCTGGTTTCCTCTGAGGTTCCTCCATCACCATCAGGAATGGTCCAAGACTTCACGTTATCCCTGAGCAACATCCAGGAGGTATGACGCACAGCCTCCAGCTATAGAGCTGGACTTGGACTTTGTCCAAATTGCACGTTGTGAAAATGATTGGAATAAAACACAAGCATATGGTGTGTTTGCTTCAAGCTGAGTTAAACACAGATGGATATTTGTGTGTTGTGATTTGGGTCAATGAGTGAGTAAAACTGGAGTGATCTCCTTGTTGCGAGACAGAGATTAAAAAATGAAGAATGAGTGGGTATCTGTATGCTTAGTTGCTCACTGCTCAGCTGTCTGGGCCCACCATGCCTCCAGTATCTAACCGTGACTCGCTGAGTTGTGTCTTCGTCAGCACTGTGTACAATGTGCAGTCAGTCTGAGGCAGCGTGTGCACAGAAGGCAGCAGCTTTATTTTGCTCGTGTTCATTATAAATTCAGCTAGTCCTTCCAGATCAGTTTTTCAAGCTCTATTCTCATTTCTAATCCACATCGAGCGAGTCGGATGCTGATCTTGCATCGCTGATAAGGGCACAACTGGAATCTGCTAAAAATTCCAGTGCTGACTGGTTGCCAGGCGTGGTCAGTCACACGCCTAACCCTGGCTGGCCTCTCAAGCTGTCTCCTGGTGTGTTGCTATGGTGACAGACATTGAGTCACATACAACCCCCCTCACGCACACACACACACACACGCACACATACAAACACACGCACTTCCTTAGGGCAGCCTGAATGTGATTGGTCATTCATACTCTTTATTATGAAAGTTTATACAAACTGACACTGTTTGATTAATGCCTTCAGTTTGTCGACAAGTCAGCAGAGCAGGAAATGTTCTGCCAGTCAAATTCATTCTCTCTGAACCATCGCCATCGCTCAGATCCTTTTGGAATTCGTGGTGAATTTTATTTTGGTTCCCCCCTCTTCTCCTTCAGGACAAACCTAAATGAAGTTTATTCACTGTCTCACACAACCTCACTAAAACATTCAGGAGCAAGCAGAAGCTTAAAAGTTTATTTTCTATTATATATTAATTCAGACCTGTACATAATTCCAAGTAGCATTTTGGAGTTTTTCTCGGGGGGAACGAAACTTGCCAGTTGCCCAAAGAAATCAAGCTTCTCTGGTGTCAGCAAAATAGCGGAGGCCTGAAGAGACCGAGTAAAGTAGACCAATTTAAGGTGGCTGGATTCACAGACAAATTACTTCTCCCACTTTAGGCACTTATCCTTTATTGCTCTTACCTATCTGAGCTTCTTTATGGTCTTAATGTCACACATCTTGGCTCAGTAAAACTCGTGGTTTTCATTTTGTGAAGAATGAATCCATATTCATCACACTGACTCCCAGATGACTTGCTGAGTTGTGGGAGTCCAGATGTTTATGAATATGAAATTTGAACGGAACACATTTTTCCTGGCAGGGAAAATCATTGTGGGTTATTTTAGTGTCCTGGTTCTCTTTCTGACTTGCCAGTGACAGTGATTGAGATAGTGAGAACAGCATGCTATTAGTTTTTGGTTTTTTCCTCTGCTGTTGTTGAAAAGCTTTACATTTTACATTTTAAAGTGAGTGTTTTTGCATAACAGAATGAGAAGCTGGAGTGTGACTTTGGAACAGAGCAGCAATATGAGGCCACATGGCTGAACAGCACGACTGTCAAGTGTAGTGGAGTGACGGTAAGTACAGACGATGACCTACCAGAAATGACTAGTGAGTGAGTGAGTTTGCCAACTCTGACAAAACATACCTTAAGCGCCAGTACATCTACTGTGCATTTACTGGTTCAGTGTGTTCATTATTGTTAGGTTTAAGGCTTATTTGTAACTTGTTTTTGATGTAATTATTTTAAACCCTCATTTGAGAGTTGGCTACAAACCCATGATTATCTAGAGCATCTGCAAGTGGATACAAAATTACACACAATAAAGACATGAGAACACTAAGGACATACCCGTTTCACTGATGGCGTCTTCCGCCTTGTCTGTTTAGCTTTCCACTAATCAGAGGAGTCAGATTTACCACCTCAACCTGAGGAGGCGAGGAGACTTTATTGGACATAGGGAGGATGTATTCATTGACAGCCCTCAGCCCATGAAAGGTAAGATATAAAGCCCATAATTATGTAGACATGCAAAAAAAAAGAGAAAAAAGAAAGGAGTAGATGAAAACACAGCTCTCTGCTCCATTACATTTGTTTGCTCACCTCTCATGTATTTGCAGTGTAATTAGACCGCTGCCACAGCAAGAAAAAAGATGTGCCACCGTTGCTCCCAGAATGCATTTCACCCGTGCCCAGATGTATTCTGATGAGATTGATGGGTTTTATTAAATCTGTAGAAAAATAAAGATTCCCTTACAGGGACAGTGTGCGACTACCTTTTGCTTACAATAATAGCAGTTTGTGTATTGCACATAATTTGCCAACAACCAGTAATTTACCATGATGTTATATCCAGCTACCATCTAATTACACATAATGATCGGAGGACGTAGCAAGCTGCAATTTAAGGTGTTATCAATGCCTCTCTCAAGCAATGTCTGCGTGTATTGTTGCAAATACAGTTTGAGCTCCATGACAACAGTGAGATGAGGAAAACTGACGTATGTTGTTGACCTTGGCATGTTGTCTATAGCGCAGTTACAAGCCAGCCTTTGCCTATCCCAATCCCAGATGTGCCGTTCCCAATCCATGTGTCTACCATGTGAACAACAGCCCTGGGCCGCTGCCAGACACTCTGTGCTGTTAACAGACAAGACGGTCGCTTTCTGAACATGCAGAGTCATCAAATTTTAAAATGACACACACTTTATCACAAACATACAGGCGTGCACGCACTGCAATATGCACACAGTTAGTTGCACAGATGCACATGCAGGGATACAAATGGGAGTTCTCACTGGGAGGCACACTGGAACATGAACATAATCATCTGTTTTCCCTGGCTTTGTTCTCCTCCACTCCTCTAGCTCTCTCTCCTTTTTTACTGGTTTATTTTTATAGCCATGAATATATCATCCTCCAACTCCTTATGCTATTTATTTAGAGCAGGCAGCCCATGGCTTTATAAAAGCTTTAAACAAAAATACCTTGAGGAGTGTACATTAACTTGACCAGTCAAAGCAAACAGAGTTCACTGATGTTTTCTTACAGTAGTAATTGCCTCTGTGTCTCCCCCTTATCTACCACCTTCATCTAGTGGAAGTGTACAACTGTGGAGTGGGTAGCTCGGACTGTTCCCAGTGCTGGGGTCGGGAGGCTCAGGGGCACTTCTGTGGCTGGTGTGAGAGCGTCTGCAAACTAAGGAATGAATGTCAGCCAATCAGGGATCAGTGTCCTAATCCTGAGATCCATGAGGTAAGATCAGGGGTTAAACGTGCATGACTCTGGGCTACAAATGCTCGCATTCATCCTCCTACAGCCCTCACCTTCTATGGTATTTAGACCATAAAATGGTAAATCATGAGGTCACTCACATGGTGTGGCATCCCCCCATTGCCTGTCTGCCCATGATCAGCTGCTAAAGGTATTGTTTGAACCTTATTAAAGCAGCTCATTCAGTAAGAACACTAAAAATCACTTAGCCACAGACCCCGGGAGACCAACGGAGTCAATCTGCAGTGACTCAGGATAGCATGGGAACACCTTCTGCACTGTGTAACTGTAGTTTATGAGTAAATTATGTGGACTGGGGTATGAAAGCTGTATGTGTAGGACCCCTTATGTATAAAACCACAAAGACTAAAAGGAAAACAAATAAGAACCATGAGGGATTTCAGATTTTCAGCCACAACAAGACAAAAAACCGCACTGCTAAAAGGAATTAAGGAGTATTTATCTTACACAGGATCTGACTGCAGTCACGTCATCATGATTACTGCCAGGGTTTGCGGAGCTCATTTGCATGATCGTATTCATTTGTTTTTCCAACTGTAATGGGAGCCTATTTAGAGTCATCCTCCAAGCCTTTTCTGCCGCTACCAAGCGTTATATCAGCACAGCTTTGGTAGGCGGTCATGGGAAGCATGGCTCACATGAGACTCAGTCGGCCTGAACTTCCTGTAGATAAAACCTGGTCGGCAAGCAGAACAAAGCAGGCGCACACACACACTCTCTCTCACATACACACACATAAGCCCACAATCTGTCACACAAATAGGCCATATTGAAGCATTCACGATTATCCTTCATTCTTTGTAGCTGTCAGCATACTGTGACTAACAGGATGCTCTGCGAGAGTCTAACTTATGTGGACTTCTTACATGACTGAAGTTAGCTGGGCTGAGATTCCGTATGTGTGGGTAGACTATTGTTGCAATACTCCCTGTCTCTCTCTCTCTTTCGCTCTCTCTCTCACACACACATACACACTCCTACTGGCTCTCTCAGGAGAGCGGGCTGCAGAGAGGATACTGGTTCGGTGGGGTGAGTGATGCAATGCTTTGGCAGCCGTGTTTTCCCAGAGAATCCACAGGGGTTAGAGCCCAAGTCCTCCAGCTTACAGAAAAAAAGCTCAGCTCTCCCCAAACATTCAAACACACTCAGACTGCAGCAGCTCTTTGTTATATAGTTCTTGCGACATTGCTACTAAGATAATGAAATGTGTTTTTCATTGCTCTGGCTTTGTCACGTACAATCTCTGTCACAAGGTACTCACACTGAAATATCAATAATACAGAGGAGGATTTCATTATTCCCTAAACTTTGCCACTTAGCACCTAATTGTGAAAAATACACTCTGTTCAGTTCATTGACATAAGACAATGGAGACATTTATTATCTCCACGGGTCCTTTATTTTCATGCTATATGTAGACTAGTCTAGTGTTTAAAAAAAAAAAAAGTCCATTGATTAGAGGTACTTTGGTGTCCAGAACAGGAACTGAAAAACATAGTTCATTCACAACATGAAAAGAAAAAGAACAGAAGGACTTTGGGTGAGACTTAAATGGTTTGGGAGAGAGGATGGAGGGCTAGTTGGACAAAGAGAGGGTGGAGAAGGATACAGTATAGTGAGAAGCTTTTTCCTGTTTTTGTCCTCACGTCCTCCTTGATTAGTGTGATGCAGAGGAAGTGGAGTGAGGAGAGGAAGATGAAAGCTCTGACCTCAACACCCCCCCCCAAAAAAAAACCTAAAAAGAAAACATGTGGATTTTATTTGGTAGGTAGTTTATTTGGTGCCGGCTTATATACATGCATGTACATTTTGAGCGTGTTTAATTTGAGTACAAGAATGTGGAGTAATTTGGTTTAAAAGCTCCAGCGTTCCATCTAGAGCTTTTTGCTGAGGCACATTCACACCCTGTGATCTCCCTGGAGGCCTGGCAGAGTTTGTGCTGTAAATCAGGACTCACAGACTTGTAAGAGGTGTAAATGAACAGCATGCAGGCTGATGTTGCTGTCAGGTCTCAATGGCACCGCGGGGACACACTATGTGCTATACGATGCATAGTGATAATAAATAACTGCATATTGCTGGCTGCTTTTCTGTTTGTCTGACATACTGCAGTGTGCGTACACAACTGAACATGCATGCATTCATATGCTGCTTGAGCGTTACATGTGTGTGAAAGGCTGTAATGTTTTTGTTAGAAGAAGTATATGTATTCGGTGTAAGTAGACACAGGGTGGCCGCACTTATGTCCAAAACCTTAATATGACCGCAAAAACATTTGCATCATTTCCTGCAGTGTAAATCTCACAGAAATACAGTAAGTAATGGGTTGGCTTCCAACAGTTTGTTTTCACACCATAATAAAAGTAGTACATTCATTCTTTTCTCAGCTGCCTTCCATTTTAGCCGGGAAATATATAGTTTATTTATCTGCGCTGTCAGTCTTGTGGGTTTCAAATTATTTGAATGCAGAGCCGAGCCTTGTCCTCTCACCTAGACCAAACAGAAGTGCTGTTTTCATTCTTCAGCTCAGTTTCTGATAGAGCCGGAGCCAGGCTAATAACACAGACGGGTCACTGTGACCTCGGCTCGGCCACGGGGGCATCCAGAAAAGCACGCACGCTGCTGGGATTGCTATGCTACAGTGGCAAGATGATGCTAGATTGCTTCTGTCTGGGCGTTGGAGATGCTATCTGTAAAAGTTGAGCTTTCATGGCGACTGGAGAGGTGACTGTCCTCTTCCTTTCTTTCCATGGCTTCAGAATGGAAAGTTAAGAGACCAAAAGCGAGGGCTGAAATGATGCGTGAGAGTAGGCCTCTGAACAACAGCAGAAATGGGACTAAGGAATTTGACAGAGCAGACACAGGAAAACAGATGAAAGGGAATAGTGCTGTGCATTAATTCCCCTGTTGAGGCTTTGCTCTCTCACTACCACCATCAGCATTCACTTTCCTCTCGACAATCAGTCCCCTAAATTGCCTCCCCACTCATCCACCTTTCTGCTGCGCTCTACACCTCGGCTCTTCAGCCCTCACTTTCTCACTCTCTCTGTCTCTTGTGGGATGTGAAGGGGGCTCTTAGTCTGCTCTTTATTTGCATGTGCTGTAGAGGATTAGAGGCTGAAGAGTCTCAGACTACCGCAGTTAAGAGTCTGCTTTGTGTGTGTGTGTGTGTGTGTGTGTGTATATACCTAAAGTGTGTGTCTATTCAATTAGATCTCATTCTTCAGCAGAAGAACACTTACATTGGCCCTTATCTCTGTGTGTGCCACACTCTATGTCAGCATCAGAGACTGCCCCTCCATTCTCTTAATTCTTTGTCATATTCATTATCACCCATCGTTAGTGGAGGGTTTTTAGGACGGTAATCTACTTATGAGCTCTAATTTATTGTCCAATTTCACTGCCTTTTTCTCCCTCTTTGTTCCTTATTTGACTTTGTCTTTGTCAGATCTCCCCCCTGAGGGGTCCAGTGGAAGGAGGCACCCTGCTGACAGTTCAGGGCAGGAATCTGGGAAGGAGGGCAGAAGCAGTGAAGGTCTTTATAGGAGATGTGCAGTGTACTCTGCTGCCTGCGCGCTACATTGTATCAACAGAGTAAGTTCTACAAAATATAACTGAATAATGATTCACACATTTGCCGTGCATGTCAGCCTCTCCCTGGGTATATGCTTAAGTAAGCAATAGTTTGTATCTAGTATCTTTTACATATTTGCCTACATTTTACATTCTCGACATTGCTGAAAAATGGAAGTCCTTGTCCTACACATCAGCTTAGATATATATTTTTAAACCCTGATGAAATATGCAGCATTGTTGCTGCCAGAACTTGTGAGATGATAACTGACAATTACCTGCCGTCATGGTGTTGTCATGGTAACCTAATAGGATTTCAGGCAGGTGAGTGTTCAGGTGGAAGGTAGGCTGAAATAGACACACACAGAGATCAAGTGATGGAAAGATTTCTCATCGTTACTGAAAGACTGCTGACATGTACATCTCAGACATGAACACTGTGTGTGCTAAAACACCCTTGAATCAGATCATCCAGTCAGAGCTGCCTATTTTTATTGGATGGTGGAAGTTACTGCTATAAGACCAGAATGCCTTATCAGCTGGGAAAAGCATGAGGAAGTAGCAGTTTAAAAAAATGTAGGTAACTATTATGAACTTTGAAAAAGCTCTAGTTCAGATGATAAAGTATATATAAACCCAAACAACTCATTTAAACATAAGTTATTTTCACTCAAAACCAATGCAACCACAAACTTTTTCAGACGTTACCTGTTGTACTGTAAGTGCATGTGAGAATGCAAATGTCTGATTAGAAATTAAATCCTTAGTACAGCTCCAGTACAAAGATTGCAAATCTCCAGTGTCTGTGTTGGCCCTGCAATTGACTGGGCTGCTGCATTTATGTGTGTAGTCTCCACTTTCTCTCTGTGCCTATGTGGGTTCTTTCCAGGTGCTCCAGTTTCCTCCCACAGTCTAACGAGTTGCATGTTAAGTTAATTGGCAATTTTAAATTGACAGTAGGTGTGAATGGTTGTCTGTCCCTGTGATAAATTGGCCTGGGTGCACCCTGCCTCTCACCCTGTGTCAGCCAGGATACGCGTCAAATTTCAAATTTGGATTCATCACTCAATCAGACCTGTTTTCACTGATTTCCAGTCCAGTTCTTGTGTAATTTGGCATACCTCAGCCTTTACTCCCTTTTCCCCTTTTTTAAAAATGGCTTCTAGACAGTCAGACAACTCAGCCAACCACAAGACTATTTCTGATGAAGCTTCAGCAAACAGTAGATGGATCAACTGAAGGGCCAGATGTATCTCTGGGTGGCTGTAGCTCAGGCGGTAGAGCAGGTCACCCACTGATCGGAAGGTCGGTGGTTCGATTCCTGGCTACTCCAGGCTGCATGCCAATGTATCCTTGGGCAAGATACTTAACCCCAAGTTGCTCTCCGACGCCAGCGTTGGAGTGTGAATGTTAGCTAATTAAAGCACTTAGCTTACTTACATATGGAAGTGCTTGTGTGAATGTAAACGTGTTGTATGAGTGCTC
>VUQK01032120.1:18801-29716 GCA_015106715.1 Bujurquina vittata
ATGGTATGGGACCAAAGTATATAAACAGTGAATTAAAAAAAAAAAAAAAACAGCATTAGTCCCCTTCCTGATTTCTTTAGTTTTTAACAAATTTCTCCCACTTACACGTTTCAGATCAAACAAATTTTAAAATCACACAAAGATAACAAAAGTAAATATAAAATGCAGTTTCTAAATGGTGAGTTTATTTATTAAAGGTTAAAGGTTATACAAACCTTTCCCAGGATTCCTCCTAGTTAGTGGGGGTTAGGTTAATTGGTTAATTTTAAAATTGCCCATAGGTATGACTGTGAGTGTGAATGGTTGTCTGTCTCTCTGTGTCACAAGTTTACCCTGCTTCTCGCCCTACAACAGCTGAAATAGGCTCCAGCCTGAAAAGGACAAGCGGAAGAAGATCCTGAACCGTCCCATAGTTATGCTGCAATAGGCCTAGACTGCTGGGGAGGTTCCCATCATGCACTGAGGGTTTTTACAGTTCTGCAGTTAACCATTAGTTATTAGTCATTAGTTGCGGCAGATGACTGCCCCTCCCTGAGGCCCTCCCTGAGCCTGAGGTTTCTTCCTGGTAAAAGGGAGCACGTGTTTGCTCACAGGGGGCTGTTTGATTGTTGGAGTGTTCTCTGTATTATTGTTGGGTCTTCACCTTACAATACTAAAGTGCCTGGAGGCGCCTGTTTCTTGTGACTCTGTGCTATATAAATACAATTGAACTGAATTAATTATTAATGTTATTATTTCCTAGTTTTCTGCCTCTCTGTGTTAGCCCTGTCACAGGCTAGTGACCTGTACAGGGTGTACACTGCCTCTCGTCATATGAGAGCTGGGATAGGCTCCAGCCCCCCTTCAACCCTGAAATGGATAAGCAGAGGATGATGGATGGATGGATGGATGGATGGATGGATGGATGGGTTATCCAACCCTACCTGGCCCTATGTGAAGAACAATTGCTAAACTAGCTGTGGCACTCTCGACAACAACAACTCAACAACACTCTTGTTTTCAGAATTGTTTTCACTCAGACACACTGGAGGGTTTTCAAGGATAACATAAGTCCAAAACCGTCATTTTAAAACTGACCTTAACTGAGACAATTGAGGCCTGCAGTTCAGCGTCATTTTTTTGTTTTTCTTTTGTGACCTCCTGGATGAGTCGTTGATGTGCTCTTGAAATAACTTTGGTAATGCAGCCACTCACGCTTCACTGTCCACTTCACCACTGTTCCAAGTTTTCTCCATTTGAGTTCCAAACTCTTAGAAAGGACTTTGTTTCTCAGCTGCCGTGTACTGCTTTTTCACACATTTTAGCCCGCTTCAGTTTGTCAGACAGTTTCAATTCAAGAGATTTCTTGATCGAAATCGGCCTGGCATTAATCAGGGCTGTGTGTTGCTATTAAAAGTGAACTCAGCAGAGGGAGCGGACGAGGGAGAAACTGAAAAAATGTTCAATGCAAATGCAAATCATCTGCTGCGACAAGGTGATGGGAAGGCGGGCCCCTGCACAGCATGTACGTGTATCACTGTCAGATTAAAGGAGGGAAAAATCTTACCAGTGCTTGGTTGAAAGACAGCTCAGGGCTCTAATCGTGGCCGCACTGGAACAAGCTTTTTAAACAGGCCCAATCTGAAGCCCTTGAAACCTGTTAAACCAACAAAAAATCTTTCAATGATGCTTTTTTGTTCTTTTTTCACAATTCCACTTTCATTGCAGTCAATGACTGTGGAACATTGTTTGTGAGCATCTGACACTATATTTATGGTTTCAATAGCTCTCTTAACGTTGTGTCTTTCATTATTGTTTCTGATAGGTTCAGGATCATTTTAACTAACAAACAAGCGGGAACAAACGCACAACTCTTATTTTACTTGCAAGGGAAGCCGTCCTCTGCGTCCCTCAGCACACAGAGGAGGAATCTTCGCCGAGCCGCTGCCCCCCCGCAGCCTTTTAGTCACACATGCATCCAATAAAAGTCACATGACTGTATGAGTTTCTGGTTGCAACATACAGTCATCAGCATTCTTACAGTTCCCCATGTATGGATGTGACTTTACGTGACTGAAAATGTGTGCGCACTCATGTGCCGACTCCGTTTGTATGAGGTTGGGGGTGTCCTACATTGTAACAATGAGGAGTTTCTATGTGTGTGTGTGTGTGTGTGTATGCATAGGTGTGGCTGGGACAGCCTGTGATAAAGATTGCAGTCTTCCTGTTGTAAATACCACAAGCCTGTCCCCATTCAAGTAAACCAAACCAACAGGATTATATACAAAGCAATTCAAACAAATAGAAGATATGATAACTCATAGGAAACCAACTAAAAGTTCACACCTTAATTCCAACAGTTTACCTCCAAAAACCCTATTTACTAAGAGGTTTCATTGTTTCAGGCAGTCTTGCGTTCTTCTCATTTATAAGATGACATTTTAGAAACACTCCGAAGCACAAATGAAAGTGTCAGAAACAAACGCCTGCCCACAGTGACGATGTGTGCTGCCTCACATAAAGAAAACCACTGTCACACATCAACAAACAAAATGGTTATTGTTTAAGGTAAATTCAACCGCAGTCATCAAAATATGGCCTTGCATAAGCACGGCTAATTTCCATTTGAAGCCAGACCACATCCTTTGAGTTCAGCATATAAAGCTGTGCATCGCAGCGGCTTTCAGTGCATTCAGCATCTTAGAGAGAGATTAGAAGAAATGTCGTGCCTGACGAATCCCAGTTTTTTCCTCTCGTGCGTGACTCTTTTCATTGCTCAGTCAGGCGAGTAACGCTTTCCATTGCACTTTGATTACTTGCTGCTAACTGGCTCCTTCATATAAACATGCAGGATCAAATTACCGATCATCCGCTGGGTGCTTGTTTCACTCATATGTTCTTGACTTGTGAAGTGACTGGATATTTTCTTTTTTGTTTCAGGTCATGGTTCTGAGATTATTGGAGGGAAAGAAGTCAAGAAGCATTCGTTGCCTTTCATGGCTCTGCTGGAGCACGACAGACCCAAATGTGGAGGAATGCTGATTGACCCATCATGGGTCCTGACTGCCGCTCACTGTGCTGAGTAGGATTCCGATGTTTGCTAAAATATTATTATATAATTTATTAAAAGTTTTTTACCACATACATTGTGTGTGTGTGTGTGCATAATTACTATATATATATAAAGTCAGCTTAAGATACATGAAAAAAGCAATGCAGTTTATGATCTATGACCCTTTGTTAACCTTTCCTATAAGCTAACTGTCATCACTACAGTGTGTCTTTTTTTTTGTCCAGCATAAAAGAGGTAATCATGGGAGTGCACTCTATCATGAAAAAGGGAAAAGAGGAAAGTTCAAGACAGCTCAGAGAAGTTGAGGAACATTTTCCTCATCCCAGTTATTCTAAGGAAAAAATGCTCAACGACCTCATGTTGCTGAAGGTAAGCTGATAATTCGAAGGCCAATAGGAGGCAAAGCAAAGATGCAAAAATGTGAATTAAAAGCGGTTTGTTTAAAATGTGCTAATGTCGCTCACACAGAAACAACTCAGTTTGGTCCGAATCAAAATGGACATTTATCAAAATCTGGCGTTCCTTCTTTTAGTTTGTTCAAAGTGCAGCAACTCTGATACTCGTTCAAGGCGCTCACATTCTTACGTATGCGAGGTTTTTGCTTTTTTTTAATCCATAACAACAACAAAACTTGTGGCAGATATAATTAAGATTCAACCCAAGCACAATTGTTTATTGCGGTCTTTTCACTGATTTTTAGCGTCACAGCCAAAGTTCAAAACAAGCCCACACTCAGTAAAACCTTCTCTCTCTGTTGCGATCACTGTTGATCAAACAAGCAGCAGTTTTTATTAACCTTCAAAGTCTTCACGGTGTTGTAGACGCTGATCCTGATGATGGTGATACTTTTATAACTCGCCTCATGATGGTCAAACAAAATCACATGTAATAATTCTTTTTAATCTTATTTCAGCTTAACAAAGCAGTGACGCAAACCGAGACGGTGAAATGGCTCAAGTTAGGTACGACTGTCAAAGAGCCTGCAGCTGGCAGCAAGTGTGTGGTGGCTGGATGGGGACGGACTGAAAGGAAGAGCAGTTCAGACGTTCTGATGTCTGCAAAAGTGACGGTGATTGACAGACAGACGTGCAACTCTTCTTACAACCACAAGCCTGTCATAACCAGTGACATGATATGTGCCGGTTCAAATGGCAAAAAAAAGACTGATACCTGTAATGTAAGTATGAACCATGCAGTTTTTTCTTGTTTGAAGTACACAAGCCGTAAGTATCTAAAGCATGATCGTTCTTGCTGCAGGGGGATTCAGGAGGACCGCTGTTGTGCAATGGAGTGCTGGTTGGAGTCACTTCTTTTGGATCTCGAGATTGTGTTAACGGTAAAAAACCTGGGGTCTACTCTTTTCTCTCGCAACAACAACTTAAGTGGATCAAGAGCACCATTGATTCCCGTGAAATGTGACGAGTCTGCAGGCACGCGTGCTGAACCCCCAAACATGCTCTCTTGTTAGTTCAATGCCCGTTGAGATTGTTTGTGCTTGGAAATCAAACACAAAGATATTTTCTGTTGTAATTTCTTCCTACTTTCCAATAAAACTATTTTTAAAGGCTTTACTGTCTTCTGTCGTTTTTACTACAATTTCTTTCAAAGAAACATTGAAAATTATTTTCTTTCTCCTCTTTACAGCGGCGGGACATAATTATTTGATCCCCCGCTGAGTTTATAAGCTTGCTCGCTTCTGCCGATCTGCAGGTCAGATGTAAAAAAAAAGGGTTTCCTGCAAAAGACAACAGCGGCAATGTGGACGCAGAAAACACTCACCTCTGAAAGAACAAGTATAACGAAACTCTTAAACTCAGAGCGGACCACAAAAGACGACGCTAAGACCCCAATACAGGAAGAGTGCAAAATGTCACAACAGGCCACAAGTGTCTTTCATTTACAAAGGGCCAGCCTCAGTTAGTTAGTCAGACATTTTCTCTTAAACGCTGCCATTCCTGTCAGTTTATAACAGCAGTCAGCTCTGAATGAGAGACAGCCTTTAAAGATTTTTTTTCAAGTAAATAATAAAACACACTGACTTTTATGACCCATGGCCTCATTGTGGCGCTAACACTCACGCTACGCTTTTCATATTACACAGTTAAACTGGTAAAACCTGAAATAATTTTCATAAAAAAAAAAAAAGACATCTTATTAACAAGTGTATGAATTAGCAATGCTACTCTGTACTTTTGTTACAGCATCAATGAGTCTGGCGCACATTTTTATCACATTGTTAAAAATAGCACAAGTAACACCTAACATCTGCCCTCAGGAAGCGGGACTTGAGTTTAAATGCACGAGTTTAACACTTGAATCAAGACTCACACACTCCCAACTCAGTGTGCCTCGTATACTCCACATCTCACGTGTCACCGCACTTCCTGACCTCTGCAACTTCATCGCATGGTACGAGCCCACAGCGCTGCAGTAAAATTTGCATATTTACTCGAGTACGTGTATATTTTTTCTGTTAGCGCGCAAAAGCTGGTGAATGAAACGTTATACTATAAATTATATCCCCTGTGTACTAGAAAAGAAATAATATCCATAAGTAGTTCATGTTTTCCGTAGTTGGCTTATAAACACAAAGATGCATTTGTGGTGCAATTGTACTCATGCTGGCAACAGCTGGAGGTTCTCCTCAAGATCTGGAGCAGGGCGTCACTAAAGAGGTGTTCTATAGGATCAAATAAAATAGATGCAGTCAACAATTTAGAAAATGTGAACGTGTAATTCATACCAGAACCAGGGAACACATACTCATTCAACAAAGATTACACATATTTTAACTAAATAACAATTTGTATGGGCCTGGCACAGCATGCATTTGTGATTGTGTCTTCCTGTCCTCACGTTCATCACGATCACTCTTCTAACGGTGTCTTAAATGAAGTCTTTTGCTGCACTACTTCTGCTTTTGTTTGGAAGCTTTGCTTGCGAGTATCATGATTTGTGCTGGTCTCTGTCTCTCCGTTTGCTTTTCTCACATAATCTCTTCTCATTTCAACTCCTACAGGAAAATTTGAAATGTTCAAAAATGTTTCCGAAGGCATAATATTGATAATTCTAATCGTTCTTATTCCAGGAGTCATGTTCAGCAAACTAAGTTTCAACAGCTTTCCATACCTGAGGCCTTAGAAACTGCCATGCAAAGACTCAGTGCCTTGGCTAACCGCTTGAGGAGGTATACGAGTGAGACAGAAGCCAGGAGAATAAAGCAGGCGTTCTCCACTGAACCATACAAGCTGTGCTCTCACTGGCAGGGTAACAATATGAGAGCAGCTCCACCACCAAGTTTGGGGATGGAGCAATACTGGAACAACATCTGGGAGAAGGATGCAACACACACCAGTTCTGAATGGCTAGTAGATCTAAGAGCGGACCACGGCAACCTTTCTAAACGCGCTCCAGGAACCAGTGAAGAAAGCATCACATATAAAGAGCTGGACGGCACCAGTGCCCTGATGTAATTCACACCTACTGGCTCAAGATGCTAACTGTGCTCCATGAGCACCTAGCAACACACATGAAGCAGCTTCTAATGGACAAGACCCAATTAGAATGGCTCCCCGAAGGGCGGACAGTCTTGCACACCAAGGATCCCCAGAAGGAATCGGTCCCATCCAACTGTACAGGATCAACAGGACCCCAAGCGCCTTCATCAAGAACTCAATGGGGATTTGGCGAACAACACTAGAGGCCTGCATAAGCCTGAATCCCCTCAGCCAGATCATTAAAAAGACCGGCTAAAGATACTGACTACTTTTCTCGTATTTTACCTCCACAAATGCTGTTTAATTTCAAATTATAGCACATCTTTTACAAACACTCATATGTGTTGCTGAAAGTGTCGACATACACCCAGAGATAGCGGGGGTGCTGCTATCAGACACTCAAATGTGTCATCAAAAGTGTCGACCTACACCCAGCGATAATGTGCGCGGCACGATATAAAGAAAGCCTCCATTGCACAGCAGCAAAGTGGTCCTAGTCAGGCAACCAGCTGTGCAGCACAGCTGGATTTCAGTGCATTTAACATCTGATCTGCAAGAAAGAAGAAGAAATGTTCAGCCTGAGGAATTTCCGTCTTTTCATCTCATGCATGCTCCTTGTCATCATCCAGACAGGTGCTTTAATTTACTTATGAATCATTTTCTCGTTCGTGTTAACAAGCAGAATGCAAAGTCACATGACTGATATCTCCCCGCATTACAAAGCGACTGGTGCGGTGTGTTTGCGTCGCGCATCTGTTTATGACTTTGTTGTGTGACTGGATATTTTCTTTGTGTTTCAGGTCGTGGTTCTGAGATCATTGAAGGGAAAGAAGTCAGGCCACACTCGCTGCCTTTCATGGCTTACGTGAGAGGTCCGAGATCTTCCTGCGGAGGGACATTAATCCATCCCCAGTGGGTCCTGACGGCCGCCCACTGCACTAAGTACAAACCCGAGGCTTATTTCTCCTATTTTATTTGTTACAGCGTGAAAGGCAATGTATTGTGTGCTTGTTAGAGTGCGATCGTTATAAAAGAACACGAAAGAACATCCACACACTTCGATAATAACGCATATTGGTTTAGAAGTGAGTACATTCGAAATTATGTGGCTGGATTTACAAATAGTAGCAAAAAATTATAACGTCAGTAATGTCACTGACATGGTCACTATAAAAAATTTGGGAACTTTAGGTGTCTATACTCATTGAAAATTAATATATTTCCTTATGTTGACAGAAATCAACTGGCATCTCTTTGGAAATCTATTGCTTATGGAAATCATTCAGATTTGTCTCGTATTTGGAAAACAGTATCTGACAGTCCAAAGACATGCAGATACTGGGGTTGGGTTAAACGGCCACTCTAGATTGCCCAAAGGTGTGACTGAGAGCGTGAACGGTTGTCCGTCCCTCTGTGTTAGCCCTGCAACAGGCTTGGCAACCTGCACAGGGTGTACCCTGCCTCTCGCCCTCATCACGACACTGTGTTTCCTTTCACAGTATGAGCAAGGTGACCCTGGGAGCGCACTCCATCAAGAAAAAGGAAAAAGACTCCAAGCAGGCTCGAGAGGTTGAGAGACGTCTTCCGCATCCCGACTATCACAATGTGACCCAGGGCAACGACCTCATGTTGCTCAAGGTGAGGTGATAATCCAGCGTCCAGTAGCAAGTGATGGGAAGCAAAGATGTAACAGATGTGAATCAGTTTGTTTTTCACCTCATATAATCTAAATCATTTTCCCACCAAAATAAGGAGGTATATGAGAGGTGGTTCAAGCCAAAAGTGTTGCATATATATACACACTTACTTTAGGGCTAGCTCTGTGAAACTATTTATTTATTTAATAGTTTATTTAACAGGGACAGTGTACATTAATTAACATTGCTGCTGTAAATGCCAAAAGGCTTTTTTTTCGTCTGTAGTCCCTGGACAGATCTTAAAATTGTCTACCTAAAAAAACAACAAGAAGATTAAAATGAACAATGCAAATATAAAATAGCCAAAAACAGATATACAGTAACACAACACAACTACTGTGCAGTCAACAATTATCATCAATATGCAATTTTTCTTTTTAACTTCGTGCCAGCTTAAGGAACCAGTGAAGAAAACCAAGACAGTAAATTGGCTCGAGTTTGGCCAAAGTGTCAAAGACCCTGCAGCTGGCAGCAAGTGTGTGGTGGCTGGATGGGGACGGACTGAAAACAACAAAAGATCAGATGTCCTCATGTCCGTCAATGTGACCGTGATCAGCAGACGGACGTGCAACTCTCGTGATTATTACAACCACAGACCTGTTATCACCACTGACATGGTCTGTGCTGGTTCAAATGGTTTAAAAAAGGCTGATACCTGTCAGGTAAGTATGAAGAATCGATGTATGCATGTATTTTTTCCTTGTTTGAACTAAATGGCCATTTAGCTCAGCACCCTTTTGGCTCTCTCACCCCTGTGAGTCAGTCAAAGCAAGTCTATCGTGTATTTGTTGTCGCTGCAGGGGGACTCAGGAGGGCCGCTGTTGTGCAACGGAGGGCTGGTTGGAGTCACTTCCTTTGGACGGGGTTGTGGTATCATTAAGAAACCTGGAGTCTATTCATTTGTCTCAGCGAAGCAACTCAAGTGGATCAAAGAAACAATGAAGTCATCTGAAATGTCATGAATCCACAGGCATCAATCTATACGCGCTAAGCAAGATGGGACTCTTTGATGCTTTGCTATTAAGTGCTGTCCCTGTAGACGCCTGACCATTATGCATTTCATCATTTCATTGTGTCTCTTATATTTTTTGGGCACTATAGTTTCTGCTAGCTTGCTTTAATTTTTACAGACTTGCACTTATATGATAGCAGTCCACTTACAGTATATAAGTGTCCATTTCTTAAAGCGTGTTATTTTTAATCAAGTACATCAGCGCTCCCGTTTGCTGCAGATGCCGCTGTTGCAATAAAACCAAAACCGATATTTGCTCTAGTTGTTTTTTGTTGCACACACACACACAAAAACCTCATGAAAGTAAAACATCAAAGTGTGATTATTCCACACGTCAGCCACAGAGTCGCTATTTCTGAAATTATAAACTTAAACTGAAAATGAGAATTCTTTGACCAAGATCATTTTTTATGCTTCTTTTCTTGTTCATTCATTTTGTGCTCGGAAACCCCGAAACAATCACATATTTTTAACACAACTTCTACTTTTTGCATTTTCTAATGAAGCCAGACACAGAAATAGAAAAGGAGTCTTTACCACTCAGTTTACCTCCAATGCCCAAGACACAATATTAATCGTCTTCCTCCCCTGTAGCTCAGCCGTAGATTACTGTGAAGCTGCTTCAACACAGAAAACATTCAGTTCTGGATGCACAAGCTTGCTCAGAGCAGAGCACAAAGACAACACTGAGACCCTGTAGAGGAAGGACACAAAATGTCAGTCTCAGTTAATTAGTCAGACATTTGACCTGAAATGCTGCAGTTCCTTCATTCCCATCAGCGGTTCGACTCTCTGGAATATTTATTCACTACTTTTAAATTAAAATGAAACGTCACCCTACATGTCAAGATCACTTCTGCAGGCTGTGTGCTCTGTCCCATGCTTTCCCTTTTCTTTAACGCTTTTGTCTTTTTTTTTTTTCTTTTTGATTTTGCTCCTGCATTGATTTGGGGATTTTTGTACTGCTGTACAAACTCAAGTAGCACCAGCATTAAACAACACTTCCAGTCATGTTTGTTGTCTCACATCCCGCGTTCGGGTCCTACCCTGTCTGCCACACAGCCGACACACAACAGTCTCCCAGGGCAATGAGCTCATGTTACTCGAGGTAAGGTGATTTAGTGTCCAATAGTAAGGAAGCCAACGATGCACCGATGTGAATGTTTGTTTGAACCTTGTGTCATTTGTTTCCGTGCATACGCAGACACGTTTCTATGAATCGCCGCACCTATTTCTCGTTTTCTAAGC
This sequence comes from Bujurquina vittata, assembly GCA_015106715.1. Classification (NCBI taxonomy): domain Eukaryota; kingdom Metazoa; phylum Chordata; class Actinopteri; order Cichliformes; family Cichlidae; genus Bujurquina; species Bujurquina vittata. The sequence continues at coordinate 29,308 of VUQK01032120.1, forward strand.
AAAATATAAATAAGTTCCAAACTAGTGATAAAAACCAAGACAGGCAGTTGACTCATGTTGGGCCGAACTGTCAGTGAGCCTGCAGCTGCCTGCTGGCTGGACGGGGACGAACTGACCAAACATCAGACGTCCTCGTGTCAGACATTTTTAGCATTTTTCCTTTTATTCTATCATTTTTATTTTTTGTATTTTTGCAAAGATGTAATTTTTAAACATTATGTCTTTTCCCAATCAACATAAAGTACCCACAAATATTAGTGCTCCTGTTTCCTGAAGATCACTGTCCCTGAAACAGTCAGCCAGACAGATTCAGATTTTTGTGGCTAGGATCAATAATGAAACATTCTTTCTTTATTTCATTTCTCAGTTTTTGTGCTTAACCCCCCTCCCCCTAATATAAATTTTTTTA